>CM040118.1:105601464-105865690 GCA_022559845.1 Amorphophallus konjac
GAGGAATTTGCCAATCTTATGACTAGTGAGTTCGAGATGAGTTTAATGGGTGAACTTCAATTCTTTCTCGACTTGCAGGTCAGCCAAAGTGCAGATGGGTGCTTTATAAGTCAAGCTAAATATATCAAGGAGATGCTGAAAATGTTTGACATAATAACTTGTAAGACAATTGTAACTCCTATGGGAACCACTACATCACTGGATGCAGATGAGAGAGGTAAATTGGTGGATGCAAAAACTTATAGAGGTATGATTGGCTTATTGTTTTACTTAACTGCATCTAGACCAGACATCCAGTTTAGTGTATATCTTTGTGCTAGATTTCAAGCTTGTCCAAGAGAATCTCACTTGATTGCCATCAAGCATACCTTAGATATCTTGCCGGGACTCAAGATTTGGGGTTGTGGTATCCGTCGTCTTGTGGTCTTTCTCTTATTTCTTATTCAGATGCAGACTACGCTGGATGCAAGTTGGATAGCAAGAGCACTAGTGGCTATTGTCAATTTTTGGACGGGTGTTTAGTCTCTTGGGCCTCCAAGAAACAACACTCGATTGCCCTCTTAACCACATGGGCAGAATATATTGCTATGCTGAGTTGTGGCACCCAAGTGTTGTGGATTAAACACCAACTCCAAGACTACTTAATGGATCTTGGTTGTGTCCTGATTATGTGTGATAACACTAGTGCGATCAATCTTGCTAAAAATCCAGTTCAGCACTCTAGGACAAAGCACATTAAAATTAGGCATCACTTCATTAGAGATGAGGTTCTTAAGAAAAATTTTGAACTGCATTTTGTTGATACATTGAACCAAGTTGCTGACATTTTTACCAAGCCCTTGTGTAATGACATATTTTCTACACTTAGAAGGGAGCTTGGTTTGTGCAGACCTCAAATTAATAAGGATTGAAGTGTTCAATGTCTCTCACTATTGTTGCTTATTGATCGTGTTGAACTGTAATAAAAAGGTTGTACAGAAAAACTGATGCATATACTTTACATATAAATACATGTCTTTATGCATTAGCATGCACAGGTTGATAAGTCCATGTTCATGATGCATTGCATTGGTTGCTGCATTATTTTTGCTTGACCATGGTATATAAAATGGTGAAGTGTGGAAAGGTTGGTTATGCTTGCCTGAAAGCATTCACCATGCATGAGGATACACCTCTGCAGAGTACCATGAGTCGATATTGCATTTAGGCCATATTGTCAGGGGGAGCAACTTCTTTGAACCGTTCTTGCATACATGTTGTCTTCATTTTGTCAACTTTAATAAGTGTACAACTATTGGCATGAACTTCCAAATCATGTTTTGATATCTTGCTGATGATTAGGTCGACCCCAGCACCACTCAGGTCGACCTCTCGGTGGCACTCAGGTCGACCTTAGACCTACTCAAGTCGACCTCGCAGGTCACTCATGCTTGGAAACTGCTCTCTAGTTGATCTCATTGCATATCCTCAAGGGGAGTGTTCACTACTCATTCTTTTCACTTGATAATCATGCTTATCTGAAAATTCAATGGATAACTTCTTGTTGCTGCTACTGGCTATTCTGATCACCTTCTTGAAAAATATGAAATTCAATAGCTTCCAATCTTGGTACCATGAACATAAAACTGAGTGAAATTTAAAGTAAGAATCTTCTATAATATAACCTTGTGCTTGTCCATCCTATAAAACTGGTTCAGGTTTAATGACTTCATTGAGTTTTGAGACAAATGTTATGCAATCATCTGTGTTCATTTTTTTTAATAAACCTTAGCTAGTGTTTACATGTTGTGTCATGTATGACTCTTTCTGAAATCTACAAATTCTAATTTCAAGGCAACCTTGGTTGAGATACTGAAACTAAGTATTATCTTTAAGCATTATGAATAGCTGTAATTCTTAAATGCTAAATTTCGTCAGAGCAATGACATTGGTTCACTGAGAAACCATGTCCCTTGTCCAAGAAGACAAGTGGGCTGTGTCATAAAGTGCCTTAGTTAACTCTGCTATACATTGAAGAAAAATTTAAGATAGAGCAATGGCACAGTTACTGAGAAATATGTCCCCTCATCAAAGAAATGAGGTCAGATATGTCATGAGGTGACAATGCTATCTCTATTCAATCAGAGGCATGACAGTCAGTCACACCAAGTACCTAGGGATACTGGCGTCTAAACAATGTGTATCCTCAAGATACAAGGCATGACTAGGCTTAATTGCTCGTAAAAATCTTATGTGCTCAAAGAAAATTATGAGCTTGATAGCAAAAGATAAAAGAAAAACTGATGTGTCTCTGAATTCCATAAGAACTTCATGATTGTTTAACCTCAATACCAGTTTGTGTAACTCTCAAAGAAGCCATTGAATCTGAATAAGCAAGGCATAAGAAGGTTAAACATGGTTTCGACATGCAATTCTGGTTCATTTCTAGTAAAACATGCATGCAGATGTTTTTCAAATTCTTTTCAGCAACTTTGATATCATTAGATTTGAACCATGCAATTTGAATAAGGATCATGTCATAAGGTTTGTATAATGGTCGACTCTAAACATCAATATTCTCTTTGTTATGAGATTAGTATCAGATTGTGAAAGTTCTTGCATTTTCAAATCCTCAACTTTTCATACAGGTTGTATTTCTCCAAAATCCCTTATAATCATACCTTCTATGAAAAATTCATCCTTGCTTTGATCTTCTTTCTCTCCACCATTTCTTGTCCCTCCTTTTTGCTAATGTCAAAGGGGGAGAGTTGTTTGCTGAGGGGCATGTAACAGGGAGAGTCATTTAAAAGGAAGTTAAGGGGGTGAATTGTTTTATCTCTTTATGCATGTGCCCTAAAACTGCTTGAATTAGGTCACATTGTCATATAATGACTCACAATGTTGTCATCATCAAAAAGTGGGAGAATGTTGTGTCCCTGTGGTTTTGAGGATCTCTAACACTATTGAGTCATTAACATTCTCATCTCTTGACTGTTGATATCGTTAATGGTGTATCTTCATATTGAAACTCTCATAACAGATAGACCAGAAATTGCAAGAGATGAAGCCCAATGAATGAGCCCAAGCTACATCAATTCAAGTCAATATCAAGCATTTTGATGACTGGTGTGAAGCTTAGAATATCTGAAAAAATTCCTTGAAAAGCAAAGCATCAAGTTTCCCAAGATAAACAGACTTCAGAAATCCAGAGGAAAAGAGTCGACTCCTAATTATCATAGTTCTATCTGGCTTCAACCAAAGGAAGAGTGTCGACACCCAGAGTCAACACTTTATGTTCAAAGCTCTGTCTGGCATCCAAAGTCTTAGTGCGTCAATGCAGTGGCTACTCGACGTCGATGCAGCGAGCCAGCTCGTCAGAAGTACCAGGTAGAAGCGTCGATGCCCAAGCCTCACCGCATCGATATAGGGTGACAGCCTGCAAGCGTTTCAAGCTAGGGAGTCGATGCACAAGGCACGCTGCATCGACCACATCAACCTTCAGGCAGAATTTCTTCATCAGCTACACCAACCTCACCAGCTCAAGCGCCATCAGCCCAAAGAAGGTCAAAGGGTGGTGTCGACCTGCCTCTCTCAGGAGGTCGACCTGTGACCCTTCCAGAAAGCGTTATAAACGCTCTTCCAATCAGACAGGTCGACCTCACACCGTCATCAGGTCGACCTCATGGCTTTCTAGCAGCGGTTTTAAGAGACATTCTTCAATAGACAGGTCGACCTCACCCCATAAGCAGGCCGATGTTGGTTTTAATTGGTTCCTTCTTAAATGAATATGATGTCAACAATAAAGATACGAACAAGGTAACATGCAATCACTCAACCTATGAACATGTGCAACATGAACCTAGGCAATCAACATGAAATCAAGGCATGGGCATGCCATCTCTACCAGAAATAAGCAAGGAAAAGAAAAACACATGCCGGGGCGTGGAGCAAAAGGAATAAAAGAAAGCACACACCGTGGGTGTGGAACAAGCGAAGTAAAGCAAGCAAAGGAGAGACATGAGGGAAAAGAGAGGACTACTGCCCAAACTAGAAAGATGTGATCGCCACCAAAGTATTAAACTAGCCAAAGCTAAGATGAATACCATGTAAATAGGTGGATGTAACACCCGCCCATGGGAGAGAGAAAACTGCACTTCTGCGAATAATGACGGTCGAAGACAGGTGCGCCAGAGAAATTAACGGTCTTACAATAAACCACTAGAGGACTTTAGCGCTCTGATACACAACCGCCAGAGAACCGCAGAAAAGAAACTTTGGGACTTTGATCTCCACTTCTTCTAGCCGGCCAGAAGACTTGGGCCTCGTGCTATGGACCTGTAAAACCTACAAAAACATGCAGAGAGACAGAAAAACACCCAGATTAGCCCTTTGAAGAGTGTAATAACTATAATGGAAGAAAGCTTTAAAACATGCAATTGGAAAGGGAATACCTTGGAGGTTGGTTTTTTTAACCCCTATGGGGCTTTTAAAAGATGGGAGGAGGTTTTAAAATGATGCAGAAGATGAAGAACGTAAGAGGAGAAGAGGGAAGATGCTTTGATGCTATGAGGGGAAATAAGAACTAAGGAACACAAGAAAACACTAAAACCCTTGGAACTTGATACTCCCTGGACTTAGGATGCAGATGGACGTGGGAGTAGTTCTCCTTGATTGGTTCTAGCTCCAGGATACGGCCGCACTTCGATGCGAACTCCAGAAATCTCCTTCGTTTTTTAAGCCATGAAGTCAAGGTTTCTTTTTATAGACCCTTAAACTCTCTGGATGAGTTGGATAGATAATGACTCGAAATTAGGCCAAGACTAGATAATCCTTGAAGATAATACTCCGAAGAGTCCACAGAAACAAACGGAAGCTTCTAAGGATGAGTATCGAAGAAGAAATCGTAGAATCAAACTCTTAATTCAGCCACGGCGTAGCAGAGAAAGAGCAGTTCTGCTAGAACTCTCTGTCTGAATTGACGGCCTTCCGATAAACTGCCATAGCCATTTGACAGCCAAAGAATGGACCGCCACCCAGCGTTATTGTCATGCCCCGAGCCTTTATTACAGCGGAAGACTAACTCGGGGAGCGCGAACAGCCGGCATGGTAAGCCTCTTGCGAGCAAGAATGATCAGAGCGCAAGACAATCACACACATAAATGCAATTGCACAATATATATATATTCAAACTTCAACTTTATTTCATTACTAACTCAAGTACAATCACTAACTCAATTTCCATTATGTACTAGACTCAAGAAATAGGAAAATTACATAGACTCAATATAAACAATTTAGACTTCCTAAGTCTTCACTCTCATCTTGACAATACTTTCATTCGCTCTCGGATCCGCTACTTGTATAACCCGAATCCGAATTCGAATCACTTTCATTTCCTGAAAAGATTGGAAATAGATAATGAGCACACTTGGCCAGTAGGTATCTTCGTATCAACATGAAGGCACTATTAAAGTAATTAACAATTTAGCTCTAAAGAATAAGGTAAAAATCATGTGAATGCGATCAATCACGCGATTAAACCAAAGTAATAAGACGATCAAGTAAGTTAGAATGAGAGCAAGTACGAACTAGCAAGAATGTAACAAGGACATGATATTGGCCTTTCATGAATAAGAATGTATCGAGAATGTACTAGTAAGCCACATAATCATCACTCTAGTATCTTTTGCTGATGAGCAAGTATCTCGTGAATTTCTGTGAAATATCAAGCAAGAAAGTCATGTACAAGAATGTCATGTGATGCTGTATTGTGGATTTTCACTTATTTATAGAGAAAGTACTCCCAGCGTAATGCGACGCCAGTAGCATCATACCCTATGGTTTATAATAGTATGTTTCCGACAATCAACCGAGGGGGCTAGCATAGAGCCCTTGAACACAATCAGTGCTCGATCGCATCTTCAAGTATAAATCAAGCTTTTTTTTTCCACGCATGTAATAATAAAGTATGGCCAAGAATGTAATAAGTTCAATAAGCTCATGATAACAATAATTCAATGAATTAATGCTTTAATAAGAATCATGAGAAATCAAGAATGACTTAAGCAATGTTATGCTTATGGAAATAAATCGGCAGCATAGCGGTACATTCTTTATTGTCCATTCATTATTTTAGGTTTCTTGATCAATATGATAAGTTCTAGATCATTAATAGTCCATCTAGAAACCTTGGAATATCAACCCTTGGTCCACCTTGGGTTAAAATACTCAAGCAGTGTAACGGTCATGTAATGGGCCGTTACATGATGTGACGTTCCAGTATTGGGCCGTTACATTAGTCTGAATCCAGAACCAAGAAATTAGACTCAGTTGAATGTGACGGTCGTATATTGGGCCGTTATTTGTGCTTGACGGTCTAACATAGAGCCGTTACATTACTGATAACCAAAAATATTGATAGTGTAATCTAATCAATGGGCTTTAATGGTACAACCAACTCGGTGTCCTAGTGGGAATCCTAGGCTCGCACAGAATTACGGAGGCCTTGAAATAAGATTTCATAGTCCATTGGAAGGAATATCCAATAGAGAGGTCCTCATGTCTAAGAATAACGTTCCTATAGTGCAAAGTGTAACTAATGGACAACATACCGGAATATGCGCCATATACTTAAAGAAATGACTCTATTGATAAAGAGAATGTGTAACGATGTGAAACCATGAGAAAACTCCGTCAATACAACATTTGGAGAATCATGATTTAAATACAAAACTATAGAATTTTGGCACCTAAAATTAACATAACTTAAATTAACCTAAGACACATTAATCATGCAATTTGATTATGAATCAGTAACTAAACTTGAAGTCCTGATAACATGTCCATCTTAGCTATTTAAGCTTATTTATAAGTAAACTTAACTGGTTATTATTCTGCCTAGGGCTGACAGAACATAGGGGGTCTGACGGTCTAGGATTGGTGCGTTACAGTGCGTGACGGTTTATCGAGGGGCCATTACAGTGGTGTAACGCTCCTGCTAGGGTGCGTCAGAGACAATAGAACAATAAAAGCATAACAGGGTGTGACGGTCTATCGTAAGGCCGTTACATTCATGTGACAGTCTTACGTTGGTGCGTCAGAGAATTTGCTGGCAGTAAACTAAGTAAAGGTTTATGAAAACATAACATGCCTGGAAATCAAAATACTACCACTGTCCTAGTCATGATAACGAAGTATAGGCCAACTATATGCATGGGTTTAGTGAATAGACAGGATAATATATTTTAATTTCCATTTAGGGCTAAGAGATGCATGAATGTATATAACTATTATATCATGAAATTCTTAGTCTATAATGCATGAAATCAAGCACAACTACAGGGCTTTTATTCCTAACAAGTTGTTTTTGCCAATCATGAGATAACCTACCTCTTCTAAAATCTTTAAACTTCGAATTTGATGCTAGGTGCTACCCTTAGTCCCTTGTACTTCTTGTGATAAATCAGCAACTTCAATATGCTCTATTTCCTCAGCCTCTTGACCTAAGGATGTGAAATTTTGAGGGTAAGAATATGAAACTATTGGGAACAAAAAGTTCTAAAGGATTGAACTCTAATTACCTCGTTTAGACGTCCTAATCTCTAGATCTTTAGGGGACTTGCGTTCAACTTCCTGGGTTGTTAAGGTTGAATCAGCAACTTTGAAAGCTTCTATCTCCTTGGTTGCTTGATCTCCTAGCACAAAATTTGGAGAGCTATTAGTCTAATGTATTATAAACAAAAGGTCGTAAGGAACTTACCCGAAATTATGACTCCTTACCTTGATTCTTCATGAGCCAAAAGTAAGGGTCACTCAGTTCAGAACTTGGTCCTATTTATAGGGTTTTGAAGATTAAGTTGATTCTAGAGTCCTTAATTTGCCAGAACCTAATCCCTAAGAGTCCTTAGTAATGTTATAAGCTTCCCTAAGTCGATCTCTTATAGATAAGATCCCAAAGTTCTAATCTTTTTGCTCATTATTCCTTTCACGGAACTAACATAGTGTAATGCATCCAGCCTGGTGCGTTATAGGACTGTGGCGGTCTCCCGATAGACCGTTACATTCAACGCTTATAGAGTTTCAATTTAATAAAACTCTTTTATTCGTTTATCTACCTAATTATCTTATATAAATAGTATTTATCCTTAAAATACGTGAATAAGCTAATTACCCTTCTAGAATATGGGCCAAACTTGATGGGCTTGGTCCATAAACCTTTTGGATAATAATTAGATTGGCTAGGTTAACTAATTAGCATAATTGAGCCTTATAATGACTTATTAATCCAATAACCCTTCATTAATTTATTTAAGCCTTTATAATTTCCAAAAAATTATATTAAAATTCAAAAATTATATATATAAATTCTTGGGCACTACACCCTCCCCCACTTAGAAGAATTTGGTCCCCAAATTCAATATATGGATTTCAGAGAGTGTACTTACAGTTAAATAATTCTAGAAATCTTTTCTGCATGGCTGCTTCGGTTTCCCATATTGCTTCATATGGCCATGTTTCCTTCCATTGAATCTTGACCATAGGAATAACTTTATTTCGTAGTTGACGAACTTCTCGTTCCAGAATCTTTATTGGCGTTTTCTCGAACGTCATATCCTTCTGAATCTCCAGATTGTCATAAGTGATAATATGGTCAGGATCCTATACATACTTCTTCAGCATAGAGACGTGAAATATGTCATGAACTCCTACTAATTGTGGAGGTAAAGCCAGTTTGTAAGCCACTTCACCAATCCGTTCAAGAATTTTAAATGGGCCAATGAATCTTGGAGTTAGCTTTCCTTTAATGCCAAATCTTCGAATACCACGACCTGGAGAAACCTTTAAATATACATGATATCCTACCTAAAACTCCAAGTCACGTCTTCGATTGTCAGCATAAGACTTTTGCCTATCTTGTGCCATTTTCATTCTTTCTTGAATGAGCTTGATCTTCTCTGTAGAATCCCTGATGAGATCGGGGCCTAGAAATTACTTTTCCCCTATTTCATTCCAACATATTGGTGATCGACAGCTTTTTCCATATAAGGCTTCAAAAGGTGTCATTCGTATGCTAGCCTGATAGCTATTGTTATATGCAAACTCTACTAGAGGCAAGTGATCATACCAACTACCTCCAAAGTCGATAGCACAAGCCCTGAGCATATCTTCTACTACCTGATTCGTTCTTTCCGTTTGACCATCTGTTTGTGGATGAAAAGCTGTGCTGAAATTCAATCTAGTCCCTAGTGAATGTTGTAGACCCTTCCAGAATTGTGATGTGAATCGAGGATCTCTATCAGATATAATAGTGATTGGGACACCATGTAATTTAACAATTTCCCTTATGTAAAATGCTGCCATGATATCCATAGACCATCGACTTTTGATTGGTATGAAATGTGCAGATTTGGTCAATCGGTCTATGATTACCCATATGCCATCGTGTCCACCTCTTGTCTTAGGTAACCCCATAATGAAATCCATCCCTATACTCTCCCACTTCCATTCGGGAATATTCAAGGGATGCAGTTTACCTGCGGGTCCAAAATGCTCGGCTTTTACTTGTTGACAAGTGATGCAGCGAGATACGAAATCAGCTATCTCTCTCTTCATATTGGGCCACCAGAAATTTTTTTTGAGATCTTGATACATCTTTGTTCCTCCTGGATGAATTATGTATTTGGAATTATGTGCTTCATCTAGGATCAGTTTCTTCGTAGCCTCATGATCTGGTACACATATTCGACCCTTAAATAACAATATTCCATTATTGGAAATAGAAAAATCCGACCTTTGTTCAATATTGGCTTTAATTTCCAGTAATATAGGATCATCATTTTGCAGTTTGACCAGATCTTCTATCAATGTAGGTTGAGCTCGGATATTAACTATGAAACAATCTTCTTCATTTATGTCAATATCTAAGTTCAACTGAGCAAATTAAGGAACAATGTTAGTTACACTTATCATAAGACTTGATAGCATAACCATTAGTTTTCTGCTGAGTGCACCTGCTACAGCATTAGCCTTGCCAGGATGATATTGAATAGCAAAATCAAAGTCCTTGAGATATTCTAACCACCTCCTCTGCCTCATGTTAAGCTCCTTTTGAGAGAATAAATATTTCAAACTTTTGTGGTCCGAGTAGACCGTGAACTTTTCTCCATAAAGATAATGACGCCAAATTTTCAAGGTGAAAATAACCGCTGCCAATTCCAAATCATGTACGAGATAGTTTTCCTCGTGACGTTTCAATTATCTTGAAGAATAACAAATTACTTTTCCATTCTGCATGAGAACGCATCCTAAGCCAATGCCAGACGCATCCGTATACACTTCGAATCCACCAGCCTCCATTGGTAGTGATAAAATAGGGGCTGCCGTAAGATGATTCTTAAGATTTTGAAAGCTCTTTTCACATTCCTCTGACCAGACAAAATGATTTTCTTTTCTCGTGGGTCTAGTTAAAGGAACTGCTATATTTGAGAAGTCCTTAATGAATATTCTATAATAACCAGCTAGACCTAGAAAGCTTCTTACTTCTAATACAGTCGTTGGTTGGCTCCAATTTTTGACAGCTTCTACCTTAGAAGGATCCACCGCAATACCGTCTTTTGAAATAATGTGGCCTAGGAATGAGACTTCCTCGAGCCAGAATTCACACTTATTGAGTTAGGCATAAGCTTGTGTTCTCTAAGTGTTTGTAAAGCTATTTTCAAATGTTGTTCATGTTCCTCTTTTATTTTGAAATATATCAAGATATCATCAATGAAGATGACGATGAACTGGTCCAGATATGGCTGAAAGACATTGTTCATAAGTTGCATGAATGCTGCTGGGGCATTAGTTAATCCGAATGGCATTATCACGAATTCATAGTGGCCATAACGACTTCGAAAAGCCAATTTATAAATGTCTTCTTCTTTAATTCTAAGTTGATGATAACCTGATCTGAGGTCTATCTTAGAGAAATATTCTACTCCTGAAAGTTGATCGAAGAGCTCATCAATACGCGGCAACGGATACTTATTTTTAATTGTGAGTTGACTCAGTCACCGGTAATCAATGCATAGTCTGAGAGAACCATCCTTCTTCTTTACAAATAGAACCGGCGCACCCCAAGGGGATGTGCTAGGTCTGATGAAGCCTTTGTCTAGTAATTCCTGCAACTGCCTTTTTAATTCCTTGAGTTCTGTGGGGGACATCCTGTAAGGGGCTATAGAAATAGGTGCTGCTCCTGGGATGAGTTCATGATGGGGACATCCCCAGCCACTTCACTTTTTGGGATACTCTTGTTGCTCGCCATCAGCACATCATCATTTGTGGCCGTTAATCTTGAGTCATAGCATGTAATTTTTATTTCATTTGAGTCATGTATGTGTAATCTTTCTTTATTTGAGTCAGTTAATAGGTTAATGGGTCAGTTTGTTAGTCAATTGGGCCCAACTAGTGGGCTAGGCCCAAGGGCGCCCCTCCCTTGGAGTTATTGGTCATTTACTTATTTGTCAAGGTTATTTTGGTCTTAGAAAAAGTATGGAGTCTATAAATAGTCCCTCCCCTCTCTCATTTGTAACAACCCTTTATGATCAATCAAAAAATTGAGTAAACTAGTGTGTTATTGGAGAGGATTCTCCACTTCTCTCTCTCTCTCTCTATTGGGGTGGATTCCCCTTCTCTCTCATTCTCTCTTCTCTCTCTTCTCTCTCTCTACAAGGAGGAGGGCGCCCCCTACTCTCTCTCTTCCCCTCCCAACCACCTCCACCCTCCCACCTACCTCCATTAAATCCTCTACAACTTCCCACAAGCCATCATTACTTCCCCCTAGTCCCAAGAGACCCTCCACCAATCCACACCCCACCCTCCAACCCCCAACTATCCATTTCCCTTCCCAAAGCATCACTCCACCTTCCCAAGGCACCCCTTCCCATCCCCAAGACCACCATTGATCACCCCACATTAAGGGAAATTCAAACTCACATTCCCTCCACCCACTTGTGCCCCCCTCACCTTCCCCCTTCTCCCTCCAAGCCCAAATTCGTAGCTCCTCTCTCACCAACTGCAAACACTCCATTCCAGACCCCATTCTCCCTCTCCCACACCTTGGAACACCCCCTCCTAGACCCCCTCACAGCCAGGGCTCTCCCCACACTCATCCACCCCCACTTCCCCTCCCATATACCCCATTTCCCCCCATCTTCTTCAACCTACAGTTTTCAGTTCGCTGGCAGTAGAGGAGTGCCCAGTTTCAGAGGCTGCCACGTCTTCACCTGGAAGCTTCAGAGGGCATACCATATATCGTTGTAAGCGTCTCCTAGTCAGCTTTCTAACGGTGGTGGTCCTGGCGACTTCCAAGATCGGAGCTGCTCGGAGGAGGCGATCTACTACGATTGCACAAGACTTCTCAGGCAGAGGACCAGAGCTGGAGTGAAAGCTCAACTGCGACGATCCTGTTGGGAATCTGATCAAGAGTTCTTCTTCAAAAATATTCTACTACGAGCCTTCTATCATCTCCAAGAAGCAGAGCCCCGTTTGGCGACTGGACCAGAAAGTAATCAATTTTCTTCCCCGGGTACGCAGTTCTGCTTCCACTCAGTCTGCACCGACCCTCCATTAGTGTTCAGAGACTACTGGCCGACCTCGACAATAGTTGGCATTCTTGTTGGTCTTGCTTTGAGGAGGACTCGTCAACGGTTCCAACGACTCTGGCGGCACCTCATTCTGAGCTTGGGAGGGATCGTGGCACCTTCTTCTTCCTGCTGTTGGGAACCTAAAGCTGTCAGAGCCAAGGTTCTGCCACCCTGTTCTAACCCCTACTCCGACCAGCAGCGGTGCCCGAAGAAATCAAAAAAATTCTAGCGTCATCCCCATCCAGCTACGAAGAATCTCCAATTGGTCTCGTCTGCAACAAAATTCGAGGCTGGCCACAGCGTCCAAATACCTGACCATCTATTCTGAGACATAAGCAGCAGGCAGAACCGGCTTCGGTGTCTTTCTTTGCTCATAGTTCAAGTTCCCCTCCCCGCTTGGCCGGCTGAAGGCCCCTTCCCTGCGTGGAGGTCATTTGAGTGTTATATTAATTAACCCTCACCCCGAGATCCCCCCTCCTGCCAGAGGTGTAGTTTTGTAAACGTTTGAGCGGGTTGAAGCTTCACCGGCATGGCGTTCGGGTGCATACCCACGCCTCCCCGCTCGCCATCGTCTCCGGCCGGGATCGACGTCTTCACGCTGATCAGGTGAGCTCCTGAATACCTTTCATTGCTGAGATTTAATTGCTTAGTTTAGTATTGCTTTTAGTTGCTCCGTTGGCGGTGAGAGAGTGTCCAGTCTCAAATTGCCATCAAATTGAGTGACCACCGCGGGGCGAGTTGTGAGAGCGACCACTTAACCCACACCCTTGGCATACCGGCCACCCGTGAATTGGGCATCCCTGGCCCATTTGGGGTCCTCCATAAGCTTGCCAACCATAGGAGTATCAAGGTCCCGACTCGGACCCTCTCCGTCATCGCTAAGTCACCTACGGGCACTAGTGTGTGCTTCGCGATCGTGTTCACTAATGTGAGTCCGCTGCTCAATTTGATTGCTTGCAATATAGGTCCATAGGTGGTTTCACATCAGTTCAATAGTGAAGTTCACTTCCCTCTCGGGCGGTAAACTGGGTAATTCGGACGGAAACACATCGGGGAACTCATTTACAATAGGAATGTCTGCTAAGATAATCTCCTTGGATTCAGTAACAATGACAGAAGTAAGAAAAGCTTCACATCCTTGCGAGATAAGTTTGCAAGCACGAAGAGAAGATATGATAGTAGGATGCTTCTTATACTTGATGCCAAGAAAAGAGAATCTTGGAAGACCAGGCTTTCGAAAGGATATAATCCTATTTCGGCAATTGATATAAGCATCATGATCTACAAGCCAATCTACCCCTAAAATGGCATCATAACCTTTCATGTCAAGGCATACTAAGTTTGCGAGAAGATTATTACCTTCTACCATCACTTCGCTATCAGGATAATAGTCGGTAAGCTTTGTTCCAGAACCTAAGGGTGTAGAAATAGCGAGATCTGAAGGTAAGGGAACTGATGCGATTGGTAATGTTTTAGCAAAAGTAGTGGAGATAAAAGAATGAGAGGCACCAGTATCAAATAGCACAAATGCAGGATGAGAATAAATTTGAAGAGTACCTTCCATAAGCCCATCATCCCTGGGCGCTTCCTCTTCTTCTAGAATAGCATTGAGGCGAGCCTACCTCCTGCGTCCATTACCAGATGACTGGTCCTTCATAAGGGGGCATTCCGGCATGCGATGCTTCCTGCTTCCACAACGTAAACAAGCGCCGAGATGCTTCCAACACTCCTCAATCGAATGGCCGAATTTTTTACAAAATGTGCAAGCCGTGGCGACCTATTCCTTCTCCTCCTTGACTTTCTTTTGCTCATGGGAACTTCCACCATTCCCATTCCTGGATCTCTTCTTACTATCACGGCTCTTGTAGGGCTCTGTGATGCTGAACTTCTCTTTCTTATAACGTCGATCTGAGCGTCGGCTAGACTCCTCTCCTTTCCCTTTTAATTTTTCGACCTTTTCAAAGGTCCTTTCACACAAATACGCTCATTGAACCATTTCCGCATAAGTACAGATATTTTGGGTCCCGAGCTGCTGAATGAAACCGGGTCGTAACCCGTCCATGAACCGATTAGCCTTCAATAAATCGGTGCTGATAAGATGCGGTGCGTAAGGTGAAAGTCTTGAGAATTGCAGTTCATATTCGGCAACCGTCATCATTCCTTACCGAAGAGTGGCGAACCCCATAGCCTTTCGTTCCTTTACGTGCTCCGAAAAGTACTTGGCACGGAATAGGGTATGAAAACCTTCCCATGTATGAGGTGCATCGGCCGGAGGTGTCGGAACCGACTTCCACCATGTGCGAGCATCTTTGTTAAGTTGAAAGGTTGCGAGACGCACCTTCTCCTGATCGGTGCATTGGATCGCATCAAAGATACGGTTCATTTCGTCTATCCAGTTCTCTGCCTCGTCGGGATTATAAGAACCATAGAATCGCGGAGGATTTAAACTCCAGAAATTGCGATGTAGGTCACCAGCCCTTGCCCCTGCACCACCTTGCGCTATGGTTTGCAATGCCTGAGTAAGGCCGACAACTGTTTGTTGCATGCCATCCCAATCTACATGATGAGCCATACGTAAAATAAGGTACCTGAGAGAAAAATAACAACTTGTTATTTCTCATGAAATGAAAATCAACCTTAAAGCTAATTAATTATCTTATCCCGGGCTCTACCCAATTCTCGCATGGGTATGGAAATTTCTTCCTTAGTTCATAGGTAGGGGTCCTTAAACCTTGGACTTTTCCTATGACATGACTCTTCTTCCTAAGTCCTGAGACTTAGGCTCTGATACCAACTTAACTGTCACGTCCCGAGCCTTTATTACAGCGAAGACTAACTCGGGGAGCACGAACAGCAGGCATGGTAAGCCTCTTGCGAGCAAGAATGATCAGAGCGCAAGATAATCACACACATAAATGCAATTGCACAATATATATATATTCAAACTTCAACTTTATTTCATTATTAACTCAAGTACAATCACTAACTCAATTTCCATTATGTGCTAGACTCAAGAAATAGGAAAATTACATAGACTCAATCTAAACAATTTAGACTTCCTAAGTCTTCACTCTCATCTTGACAATACTTTCATTCGCTCTCGGACCCGCTACTTGTATAACCCGAATCCGAATTCGAATCACTTTTACTTTCTGAAAAGATTGGAAATAGGTAATGAGCACACTTGGCCAGTAGGTATCTTCGTATCAACATGAAGGCACTATTAAAGTAATTAACAATTTAGCTCTAAAGAATAAGGTAAAAATCATGTGAATGCGTTCAATCACGCGATTAAACCAAAGTAACAAGACGATCAAGTAAGTTAGAATGAGAGCAAGTACGAACTAGCAAGAATGTAACAAGGACATGATATTGGCCCTTCATGAATAAGAATGTATCAAGAATGTACTAGCAAGCCACATAATCATCACTCTAGTATCTTTTGCTGATGAGTAAGTACTTCGTGAATTTCTATGGAATATCAAGCAAGAAAGTCATGTGATGCTGTATTGTGGATTTTCACTTATTTATAGAGAAAGTACTCCCAGCGCAATGCGACGCCAGTATCATCATACCCCATGGTTTATAATAGTTTGTTTTCGACAATCAGCCGAGGGGACTAGCATAGAGCCCTTGAACATAATCAGTGCTCGATCGCATCTTCAAGTATAAATCAAACTTTTTTTTCCACACGTGTAACAATAAAGTATGGCCAAGAATGTAATAAGTTCAATAAGCTCATGATAACAATAATTCAATGAATTAATGCTTTAATAAGAATCATGAGAAATCAAGAATGACTTAAGCAATGTTATGCTTATGGAAATAAATCAGCAGCATAATGGTGCATTCTTTATTTTCCATTCATTATTTTAGGTTTCTTGATCAATATGATAAGTTCTAGATCATTAATAGTCCATCTAGAAACCTTGGAATATCAACCCTTGGTCCACCTTAGGTTAAAATACTCAAGCAGTGTGACGGTCGTGTATTGGCCCGTTACATGATGTGACGCTCCAGTATTGGGCCGTTATATTAGTCTGAATCCAGAACCAAGAAATCGGACTCAGTTGAATGTGACGGTCGTATATTGGGCCGTTACTTGTGCCTGACGGTCCAACATAGAGCCGTTACATTACTGATAACCAAAAACATCGATAGTGTAATCTAATCAATCGGCTTTAATGGTACAACCAACTCGGCGTCCATGTGGGAATCCCAGGCTCGCAGAGAATTACGAAGGTCTTGAAACAAGATTTCCTAGTCCATTGAAAGGAATATCTAATAGAGAGGTCCTCATGTCCAAGAATAACGTTCCTATAGTGCAAAGTGTAACTAATGGACAACATATCGGAATATGCGCCATATACTTAAAGAAATGGCTCTATTGATAAAGAGAATGTGTAACGATGTGAAACCATGAGAAAACTCTGTCAATGCAACATTTGGATAATCATGATTTAAATACAAAACTATAGAATTTTGGCACCTGAAATTAACATAACTTAAAATAACCTAAGACACATTAATCATTCAATTTGATTATGAATTAGTAACTAAACTTGAAGTCCTCATAACAGGTCCATCTTAGCTATCTAAGCTTATTTATAAGTAAACTTAACTGATTATTATTCTGCCTAGGGCTGGCAGAACACAGGGGTCTGACGGTCTAGGATAGGCGCGTTACAGTGCGTGACGGTTTATCGAGGGGCCGCTACAGTGGTGTAACGCTCCTGCTAGGGTGCGTCAGAGATAATAAAACAATAAAAGCACAACAGGGTGTGACGGTCTATCGTAAGGCCGTTACATTCATGTGACGGTCTTACGTTGGTGCGTCAGAGAATCTGCTGGCAGTAAACTTAGTAAAGGTTTATGAAAACATAACATGCCTGGAAATCAAAATACTACCACTGTCCTAGTCATGATAACGAAGTATAGGCCAAGTATATGCATGGGTTTAGTGAATAGACATGATAATATATTTTAATTTCCATTTAGGGCTAAGAGATGCATGAATGTATATAACTATTAGATCATGAAATTCTTAGTCTATAATGCATGAAATCAAGCACAACCAGAGGGATTTTATTCTTAACAAGTTGTTTTTGCCAATCATGAGATAACCTACCTCTTCTAAAACCTTTAAACTTCGAATTTGATACTAGGTGCTACCCTTAGTCTCTTGTACTTCTTGTAATAAAATAGCAACTTCAATCTACTCTATTTCCTTAGCCTCTTGACCTAAGGATGTGAAATTTTGAGGGTAAGAAGATGAAACTATTGGGAACAAAAAGTTCTAAAGGATTGAACTCTAATTACCTCGTTTAGACGTCCTAATCTCTGGATCTTTAGGGGACTTGCGTTCAGCTTCCTGGGTTGCTAAGGTTGAATCAGCAACTTTGGAAGCTTCTATCTCCTTGGTTGCTTGATCTCCTAGCACAAAATTTGGAAAGCTATTAGTCTAATGTATTATAAACAAAAGGTCGTAAGGAACTTACCCGAAATTATGACTCCTTACCTTGATTCTTCACGAGCCAAAAGTAAGGGTCGCTCAGTTCAGAACTAGGTCCTATTTATAGGGTTTTGAAGATTAGATTGATTTTAGAGTCCTTAATTCACCAGAACCTAATCCCTAAGAGTCCTTAGTAATGTTATAAGCTTCCCTAAGTCGATCTCTTATAGATAAGATCCCAAAGTTCTAATCTTTTTGCTCGTTCTTCCTTTCACGGAACTAACAGAGTGTAACGCATCCAGTCTGGTGCGTTATAGGGCTGTGGCGGTCTCCCGATAGACCGTTACATTCAACGTTTATAGAGTTTCAATTTAATAAAACTTTTTTATTTGTTTATCCACCTAATTATCTTATATAAATAGTATTTATCCTTAAAATACGTGAATAAGCTAATTACCCTTCTAGAATATGGGCCGAACTTGATGGGCTTGGTCCATAAACCTTTTGGATAATAATTAGATAGGCTAGGTTAACTAATTAGCCTAATTGAGCCTTATAATGACTTATTAATCTAATAACCCCTTCATTAATTTATTTAAGCCTTTATAATTTCCAGAAAATTATTTTAAAATTCAAAAATTACATATATAAATTCTAGGGCATTACAGTTATCCAACAAGAGATAAAGGCAACAGGTGAAGTTTTCATAATAAGGACTCTGCAAGAAGGTGGAGGTCCAAGGTTCATGCGCCAGAAGGCTCTGACGGTCCCACGATAAACCGCTACAGCACAACGGATAAGACGGAAGGAAAGACGTTGGCTTTTGGACTCTGGCATCATCTAGCGGTCGAAGGAAGGAGCGCTACACGTCAGCAAACAGACCATGGATAGGACGCCAGAGACAATGGGATGAGACGGAAGGAAAGACGGAAGGAAAGACATTGGCTTTGGACTCTGACGCCATCTAGCGGTCGAAGGGAGGAGCCCCACAATGCCTCTAACGGCCATACGATAAACCGCCAGAGCTTAACGGAAAAGTCGGAAGGAAAGACGGAAAGAGAGACGCTGCCTCTAGACTTTGGCGACAGCTAATGGTCTAAGATAAGACCGCCACAATTAAAAAAATGCACCAAGGATAGGCCGCCATAGACAATGCAGGTCAACGCAAAAAAAAGATCAGGTCGATGCAAGACAAACTTCAGTCGGTGCAACAATGGATCGGGTTGGTGCACATGAAGAAAGAGCGATCAAATGATAGACCGCCAAAATCATCTATCGGTCGTGTTATAGACCGCTAGGTGCAAGACCAATGAAAGCCTACGACGCTTCAACCCACGGAAAAATAAATAAGGAGCGAGGCCCAATCAAGAGAATGACCCATGAAATAAGCCTCAAAGACTGACCAAGATGACCCAAAAATGGCGTATAACTCGGAGCATCATAAACATAAGCAAGAAGATGACCCAACTCATTGGTCATAAAATGGGTGTCAACAGATGCCGCTCCTTAACATCCTCTTTGCAGGGGAACGAGCGGAGATGAAGTGAAAGCAACATGGAACATGGAGATGAAACGGAATTGAAGCGGAGTGGACTAAAAAGCGGGTGTTAAGGTAACCGACACCCGTTCTCAACCAACGAGCGATAGGAATTTTCCAGAAAACTTTGAACTATTCACAAGGAACAGTAAAACCGAATGACGCATGTCTGGAAGAACTAATAACTAAGGAAAGGAAAACACGGCCAGCGGCCGGAGCAACGAAAAAAGTAAGAGACGAGTAACTAAACTCCAGACATGAATCGTTAGCTAACCAGACCAAGCAAACAGATCGAAGGAAACCTTCCAACTCAGAGTGGAATAATTCTTCTTACTCGAGACCATGGACACAGTTATCCACCATTACCGAGATACTCAGACAGATGAGGGCATGTGAATGCTCGAAGATGCGCATGATGCATGCTGGGCTAAAAATAAAGAAATCATCAAAACAAATGTAAAGAAAGGATAAAATAACAAGATACTCGAAAATAGTATTGCTAGACTGGATAAATCAGGATCAAGATACTATCTGCAACCACGGCGTGCAAGATAGGACCATCGTCCCCCAATTCTGCCAACCTAATGGCCTATCTAATGATTAAACATGTGAACTTAGATCATCATCATTTTTGTTAAAGGGGAACATCAGATCTTGGAATACATGAATGACTAGTCGGTTCTCGAGAAAATATATCATAAATACCATATAGTAATGCATTAAGGGTATCAGGGATCGAAATACTTACCTGACTTACCTGTCCGGTGAGCTGTGACATGATGTGATGGCGTTCATGATTTTTGCTCAAAAAAAGGGTTAGCCATAATCACTCAATCATGATCATAAGAATAGGCATGAAGTATCAACATCACCATGAGATAATAAAATGAAGCATTGTCAACATAAATATATCATGAAAACTCAATGGATAAAGCAAATAATCATCAATCAAGTTCAAGACAGCAACGGTCTTATAGAGGAGCGCCAGAAGGAATTGACGCTCAAGCCTTGGACCGCCATAGAATGTCGGTTCACATAGCCCAAGAAGGAGGCTCAGATAAGAAACGGTCAAAGGGAGGTATGCCATAAGCATGTAACGGTCTAACGATGGACCGTCAATTTTCTTGGGCATTCAAAAATAACCAATCGTTCGGTTCCCCCCATTCAACACTCATTCGAACCAAACACCCAAACGCCCCAAACCGAGCAACCCCATTCCACTCCGGTGAAGTCCACCGGCGACCACCGCGGCTACCGCCGAGATGACGAATGAGAAAACAAAGAGGAAGGCCACTAAGCGCTTTCGCGGCCGCATCGATCGAGAGGAAGATGCTCCTCCGGTGGAGAACCCACCGGAGGAAGAACGGTCGGCGGCCCAAACCGAGGGGGAGAAGGTTCCCCACTCCCCAGAGGCTGCAGAAGACGCTGAAGAGGCTGCTGGAGGCGAGGAGGAAGCCACGACGACGGAGGAGACGTCGGAGAAAAAGAAGGGCAGCCGGAGCTCGAAGGTAGGCCACCCCCCAAAAACCCATTTTTAAAGATTTTTTAAACCATGCATGTGATGTGGATGGCCTTAGGAGGGGTCTAGAGACCCAATGGAAGTCATTGTAGGCCGTTTGGGCCATTTCCAAAGCTCGGGGAAATGGATTGAAAAATTCCCAATCGTGGGGAGCGTAGCTGTCGTTGTAGTGACCGCTACAACGTCTGGCGCCCTACCCCTGGTCTGCCATATGACTCTGACGGTCCAGCCTTGGACCGCCAGAGAAACCAGAGGGAGAATGACATTTTTTTGTTTTTATTTTGCTTATTCAATTTTTTTTGGTGTTTTATTCATATTGAATGCAATGAAATTAAGTCAATGCAATAACTAACCTACGTTCTATATGTGTGCCGGGGAAAAGACAGATGAGGATTTCCTGGCAGCAGGTTAGGGCGGTGTAGCAGGCACTGCCCGACTACCAGAGAGAGAGGTTGATAGCTATGGGCTTTGGAGAACTGCTGAGCATAGAGATCACCAGAGTGGACACCACCCTGCTGTATGCACTTCACGAGAGGTAGGATCCGATCAGCCGGGCCTTCATCTTCCCCTGGGGTCACATGATCCCGACACTGGAAGACATTGCGAGGATTACTGGGCTTCGGGTGAACGGAGCTGCGGTGACAGGCTATACATACAATGACTACCGGTCGATGGCATAGGAGTTACTTGGGCTGGACTTGATGAGGCCGGGGCACCACTCGTCCCAGCTGGCATGGGTGACGCTCTAGGAGAGCCTGGGGCTGAGAGGAGCAGCTATTGTAGTGGGCGAGTTACCTGAGCAGCACATCGACAGAGTGATAGAGCAGATCCGCCCTCGAGTGGTAGCAGAGGCAGGACTAGAGGGAGATAGGATTCTGAGGCGCTTCCTGATCCTTCTGTTCGGGAAGTTGCTATTTGCCACGAGAGCTGACGGAGTGAGTGTCAGACTCCTCCCACTGTTGAGGGATTTGGACAGAGTTGGTAGATATGCTTGGGGAGTAGCTGTGCTAGCCTTCCGGTTCGAGTCACTTAGCACGATCGACCGGCAGATGATGCTGGGCGGCTTCTCACCTTTCCTACAGGTAAAATGCTCTAAGTTCTAAATGCTTCTAATTATGCTTATGATCATGACTGCTACTTACTAAAATGCTGACAAATGACATGACTTATGCAGATCTGGAGATTCCTATACCTCCCCGGCTTGGGGAGAGGTACTCAGTTACACCCAGAGAGGATCCCCATCACGAGACGGTGGGTTGTTGCCAGGGACATGGGGTCGATCAAGCGGTTGACTCGGGCCATCTAGGATGATATTGACTCGTTCCCCTATGCATCGGTAAACTTCTAAAACCCTAAACTCTTAAATGCCTTAAATGATTCTTCATACTTCTTGATGCTGACATGGACTTGACTACCCTTTCAGGTGTGCTGGACACCGTACAGGGACGAGGGCCACGAGGGACAGCCTTGGGTGGAGGCTTCCCTGGCGTACAGCGGACGGGACATCTGGTTGCACTGCATCTACATCATGGAGCCCCTGCACTACCGGCTCATCTTGAGGACGAGGGGACTACATCAGCCCGAGGTGGAGTTCCCCAGACGAGACGACGAGCACCCCGAGAGATCTTCAAAGGGTCTAAGTGGCGACATCGATTGGAGCGCTTGAGTGGCCGAGCAGGTTAGGGATTAAACCCAGAGGGGCCGGGTGGTTGAGACCCATGCTGACAGCGACGAGGCCTACCTGAAGGCCTATGCCCACAGATACGGAGACCGGGTGTTCCACGGCGTCCGATGACCGGTATGATTAAACTCAAATTCTTTCAATTCAATAATTTATATATGCTCTGACATAAACTTGCTATATGCAGCTAGACCCCCAGGGATGCATTGCGAAGCTCCAGGGACTCCTACATGTGACGATCTAGCAGTGAGATGAGTATAAGGTAGCATTGGAGCTTCTGGTAAGCTTTCTAAACCCTAGACTTTAATGCCTATGCTTATGCTTAAATGTGACTGACCCTGATTTCTAAAATGCAGAGAACTGAGAGGATGCAGCGGCAGGGACCAGATGCTCCATCCTCATCGTCATAGCCTGCAGGGGGTAGGGCTGAGTGAGATGCAGACTTCACTCGGGCGGTTGCTTGGGCTGAGGAGGCCGAGGCTTTACTCACGGAGAGGGTAAGCGAGACCAACCGAGTTCCTTAGACTTTAAATGCTTATGATTATGCTTATGCCTAAATGTGATGAATTTTAATATAGGCGAGAGAGCTGACCATGGCGTTGGCTGAGGCGGGGCGTGCTCGGGCCGAGGCAGCAGAGGTCCCTCATCTCCGGGTGGTGCTGGAGAAGGCACGAGCAGAGGCGGAGAGACTTTGGACAAGAGCGACTGACTTAGAGCACTACCGGACTAAGGCACGAGAGGCGCGACGCCAGGCTTACGATCTGAGGATCGAGTTACGGGTGATGGAGAGAGCTTTAAGGATGGTAGGCCGCGGGCCGAAGCGGAGTGCATCCTAGAGTGGCATAGTGGGCGGCGCACGGAGTGGTGCACACAGTGGCTTGGTTGCGAACTTTCTTACCAGCTCCTCCGGCCATCGGAGGAACGAGGAGGCAGTGACGGGAGGAGGGTAGCACATCCATGGGCCCACCGAGAAGCGGCATGAGGGCTCCGGCGACACTGACGGCCCGGGGGACAGGCCGGCCAGGTGATTTAATCTTTCTTATCCTCTTTTTGATGATGCACACATGTACATGACTTTTGAAAATGGAATGAAATATTTTTTATGTTTTTGTTTGTTTTATTAAGATGCATGAATGTGGGCGAATGTGAATGTTTGAATGTATGTAGCATGCAGACAGGAGGAAAGAGTAAGGGACGGAGAGAGAGAGTGCGGCAGGTTTTGAAAAAAAGAGAGCAGAAAGAGTTATCTAAAACTTGCAGAAAACCATGAAACTGTCTAAGTTAGGACCGCCAGGGTGAATTAGCGGTTGCACCTTCGGCCGCTAGAATGTTAGAGAGAAGGCGGTGGATGAAGGGAAGTGACGGTCCAATATGGGAGCGCCAGAGAGCTCTGGCGGTCTTACGATAGACCGCTAGCGCAGAAACTGTGACAATCCGAGAAGGACTCCCCCATGGGAGTCTGAACTCGGGGAAAATAAGCCTTAATCTGCACTAGAACTCTCCTAAACTTAGGATAAGGCCACCTAACCTAAATCCTAACACCCCAATACTAAAACAAAGCCCCTACAAATAGGAATAAGCTCAAAATTCGCAGCTTACACCAATTCTCTGCTACAAGTTCAGAAATTCTATCAAAACACTAAAAAAACACCATGAAAAGGAGTTTTGAAGCTATTGCCATGGGAGAGAGGGTCTACACCGGACCTAAGGCGGCTAGAAAAGAACATGGGGAGCTGCAGAGGCTAACCTCCATCCCCAAACATCTAAGCTCAAGTTCTTCAAGAGAGGTAAGTGGCAATTGTTTCAAACATTCATAAATTTTTGCACTTTTCACTTCTCATGATCTTCATCTCTTCTTCCTCTCCTTTTCTCTTTTCCTCTAGCTTCTTCCAGGCCCAAGGTGTTACTCCAACTTGAAGTGGGTGGCTCCCATGATAAAAGAGCTTCCCTTAGAAGCCCTCTCAATCCTTAGGGCATGGCACCTTCAACCTTTATTAGTCTTGGCCAAAAATATCCAAAAACCCTCATATGATTGGCCTAGTATTTCAGCCCTTGTGGAATTGTGGCACCCTCAAACACACACATTCCTCTTCCCATCCTTTGAAGCTACAGTCTTACTAGAAGAGGTAGAAACCTTCCTAGCCCTCCCTAAGACTAAAGTGGGGGATGAAGATCTAGTGTGTCACACGGTTGAGCCTATAGACCCTTCTCTCATTCTAGGGCATTTCATCCATAACCCGAAATATGTTAGGACAATGATCAGCCCACGCCACATTCATTTGATACCCATGGCTCAATGGATCACCGCCTATTGTAAAAACAAGAGCGGGAGATTCGAAGCTATAGCCAAAGCCACATCGGTTTGCTTGTGTGGGGTCTTCCTTTTCACTACCACCGACCACCTTCTAGATATCCACAACCTTAGTATCATCAGTGGGTTGTGGCGGGGTTTGTCTATTTCTCAAGTTGTCCTTTCATACCTCTATGAAGGGCTTAGCTCAGCTTGCCTAGGAGGACCTCTCTTTTGTTCCATGATCGTCCTTGAATGTTGGATGGGAGTGAGAATAAAGTTTTTACCCAAGGATGATTTACCTTCAGCTAGCCGGATATTCGGGAGCCACCCCCTCTTTTATATAGGAGGCACTTTTGGATTCTCTTCACAGGTTGAGTGCCGGGTTGCGGATAAGAAAATAAGAGATGATTGGCGCCTCTTTCTCAACACATTGCCATTTAACAAGTTCGTGATGCGGCCAAGAGTTCTTCGAAGCACCATCCTCAGAGTTCCTCGGCGACCAAGCCTAGATCTACATCTAATGTGGAACACTACCATGACAATCTACAACCCACACCGGTGCTATCTTCAGGTTGGGCTACCCCGTACCGTGGTTCCTGCACTATCATATCTCCCTCCCCTTCAAGCTAGGAAGATAGGGACCAAGGAGGATGAGCGAGCAGTCCGGAATGCTCTAATTATGTGGGAAATCAGTCGGGTGCGTGCTTAGAAAGCAGAAGTGGCAGAAGATGAAGAGGGATACTGATCTTATGTGAAAGAATTATGCAAGATCCGGCCTCGCGTGGATGAGAGATTGAATTTAATTTGATCTTTCCTGATGTATTGAAAACTATCCACCCAAGAATGTTCATTAAGCTTAGTTTGAATGAAATAAAAGCTTTGAGTTTGATGGATGTGGAATTGATTGCTTGATTGGGCTTGAATTTTGCTAAAAATAGGGTTTTCTGATTGACATGGCGGTCTATTATAGGGCCGCTGGAACAGTCTAGCAGTTCCATGATAAGCCGCCAGAAGAAGGGACTCAGAGAAAAACTGAGAGTTCACTATTCTTCGGGAGAGATTAGCAGTCGAACCATGGGCCGCTGGAGCCTTTTAGTGGTCCATGATAAGAGCGCTAGAGATAGTTTACTGAGAGTTGGGGTTTTTTGGCCTTCGCGAGAGGTTGGCGGTAAAACCATGGGCCGCCATAGGTATTTGGCGGTCGAGAAATGACCCGCTAGAGTACCAGAAATATGGAATTTGTGAGCTTTGAATCTTGAGCGTTGAATCCTACGTTCTGCGCACACTTAGATAAAAATAAGTTAGATTTGTTCTTAGACTCAACCCCTTACCTAAGGCAAGTTAAAGCATGACTAGTTCTTGATACTTGGTCAAGGGGTGGAGCCTTTATTAAATAGGCGGAAACAATAATGGGAAAATGCAATGCATGCAATGCAAGATGATGGTATTTTGGATTTTATTTGAAGATATTCAATTTTTTGAGATTTTGAAATATATGATTTTTGTGGGTTTTGAAATATATGATTTTTTTGAATATTTGAAATATATGATTTTTTCAGATTTTTGAAATATATGATTTTTTTTGTGATTTTGAAATATATGATTTATTGGATTTTGAAATATATGATTTTTTGGGATTTCTAAAATATATGATTTTTTAGATTTTAAAATATATGATTTTTTTTTAATTTTGAAATATATGATTTTTTTTGGATTTTGAAATATATGATTTTTTGGGGATTTCTGAAAGCCAATTTCGTCCCAGTAACAAGGGCCCTACGTGTCTCACTCGGAATCTCATGAGGTTGGCGTGCTTATGAGATGATAGTCCCTGACCGGGGGCCAATTTACATAACGGTGATTTTACCAAGGCCATACCCAGGGTACTGTCTAGTCCTAAAAAGAAAATAGAAACAAGGGGTAAGCTTAGACTAGGTATAGAGGTTTTTAGAGCTTGAGTCCTTCTTATGATGACCCTTTTCAGAGACTTGGTCTGTTGAGCCGAGGCTTTGTGTCCGTCATCGAACCATTATCCATCCTTGGCACGCATACGATCGGGCTCATAATGTCCCGCGGGGAAACTGTACTGCCACTCCATGCCTAGTCTTATTTTTTCGGAGCTATAGACTTTGAGATACAGACTTTGTGAGATAAAACTTGGTTTTCTTTGTTGCAATTGTTGCTCCTTATTTTCTTTTTTATTGTGAAATGCTCTTTTTTATGGAATCAGGTCATAACGGACTGTCCCTATTTGAGACCTCCTCTCATCAGGGTGTCTAGATTAGTCATCGCCCCCTTATTTACCTCTTGCCCCTAGATTCAGCCGAGGAGAGAAACGGACAGGGACTTTGACTTCTCCCGGGCATGGCCAAGGAGAAAATGTTGTTTACATAACTGGGGAACCCGACCAGGGATGCCGTGAAGTGTGTGATTTGCCGACCTCGGGGTCCTCCTTCGTGATCGAGGAAGGGACTCCTTGCTACCAGGTTTCATTAGCCCGACTCTAGGGATAAAAGCGCTTAAGATACAACCCATTCCAAGCGTGAGCGAGCTCCTCACCTTCTGCGTTGACTAAGCGATATGTGTTCCCTGGATAAGCTTCTCTAACGACGAACGGACCTTCCCAGTTTGGTTGAAATTTGGACCTAGGACCTCCGGACCTGATGAATTTCCATTTCAAAACCATATCTCTTACTTGAAATTTACGTTCGATTACCTTCTTTTGAAAATAACGTGAAACTCTCTTTTGATAAACGGACACATGATCGGCCGCATTCATCCTCTTCTCATCTAAGAGTTCCAGCTGAACGAGCAACGCCTCTCGACGTTCATCAAGATTAAGTTCCTTATCATGCTGCACCCTTAGAGAAGGAACTAAGATCTCATATGAGAGCACCGCCTCCATCCCGTAGGTGAGAGCATAGGGGGTTTGCCCTGTGGGAGTACGGACGGAGGTGCGGTAAGCCCATAGAGCTTCCACTAACCTTTCAGGCCAATCAGAAAATTTGTGAGATTCGCATGTTTTCTTTATGATTTTAAGAATGGTTTTATTAGTGGCCTCGGCTTGACCGTTGCCTTGAGGATAATATGAAGATGAATGATGCAATGCAATATTGAACATCTTACATAAGTCCTTGAGCTCTTGAGAGGTAAACTGAGAGCCGTTGTTGGTGATGATGATGCTTGGTGTTGGGTGCGGATATTGAGATAAACGTAGATCCAGAGGGGGGTGAATGGATCTTCTTAAAACATTTTGCCCAGTCTAAAGATGTATAGAATTATGATGGCTTATTCAGTGGACAATTTCTCAAACACCAGAGATGCACGCCTAATCAACTATTAGGAGACATAAAAACGGAAGCTATCTAGATGATTAGGAACAATCAATCTCACACGGAAAAGTATTCAACCACACTGCACAAGATATTTTAGGTGGTTCGGTCAGCTGACCTACATCCACCCCACACTCCAACCAGAGTATGGCTTCCGCTGATACACAGCTTAATCAACTGGGCCTCACAACTTGCCTACAATCCGCTAACTAACAGCTTGCGCTGGGCCTTACAGCTTATGCCATCCGCTAACAAACAGCTTGCCGCTGATCCACAGCTTCGGGGATGAATCCCTACAACCGCTGAGCTTCACAGCTTGCTATCCAGAGGAATCCTCCTCTGCAACGCTGACATACAGCTTGAATAAGAGCTTAAGAAAAAGCAAGAAAAATAGTAGCAACGGAAAGCTAGAACTGAAACCCGATAGAATGAAGCTCACACAGGAGCAAACTGGGTTGGATTTGATCCAGGGACCAGTTGGACAAATCTTCAGGAACTCTAGTCTCTTCTCTCGATCTTACTCCCTCTTCATCTCTTCTTTTTCTCTATGTTTCTATTTCTGTCTCTGATCTTTTTTTAATTCGCCTCTCTTCTTCTTAGTTTTCTTCAATTTTTTTCTCTCACTTTTTCTTCTTCTATTTTTTCTTTCTCATCATTTTTTTTTGCACGAGCAGATTCTCATTTTTATATGAGCAGCAGAAAGAGGGCGTGTGGAGACCACATTTCCCGCCCAAGCTTTTCGTCCAAATCTGAGGACCAAGGCCACGTGGCAGCATCTGAGCGTAACTACCCTCCACGTGTCATGAGCATAGCTCAGTCTTCAGCCTTGGATCACATGCCTTCCTTAGTCTCTACGAATAAGTGTCCTGTCAAAGTGTTAGACATTCAGTCAGCATAAGATAGTTAGACAATCATAGGAATTGCACAGACTTAAGATAGCATGAGAGCAAACGTGCACGGACTCAAGTATGCATGAATTAGAACATGCACCAACTTTGCTGTGCTGTAAGAGAGTCATGCACAGACATTATATATATATGTGAGATGCAAAATGGTGCACTAACATGGTGTGTACTAGCAGGGAATGCATTGAGTATGTATGATCAAAGAACGAACGATGCACTGACCCAATATGCCGTGAGCAACCTTGCACAATCTTTGTGCGTGCAAAAGATGAGAGTTGCACAGGCTCAGTTATGCACATGCGAGGACCTGCACAGACCTTGACTATATGCAATGCAGGATATACACGGACTTCAGTTAGCGTGTGCGAAGACTTGCACAGACCTCGGCTATATGCAATGCAGGATATGCATGAACTCTCATATGAAGGACGTAGAACATGCACCGACTAAGTATAACAGACAGGAACACATGTATCAACTATGAATGCATTGCACCGACCCTGAATATGCAAACAACTAAGACGTATGCAGTCGTTATCTGCCAAATAACATGGTATGCACAGACCTGACTAAAAGGTGCACTGCCCTTCTATATGCGAGAGACTAAACATGCACCGATCTCAATGCATGTATTCTTTAAGTATGCACCGACCTTGAGTGCACAATCGACTATGCACTGACTTCTTCAACCTATGCATGGACTGTATGCAACAAACGCAAGGTACACAGACCTTGTATGCTAAATGACTCAACTGTGCACAGACATACATTTTATATGAAATGATCAAAGCGAGATGATATTCTTCATGATGAAGTGGCACACCATTGTTGCTTTGATTTCTGCGTACGCTTCCGCTTCCGCCCACTTAGTGAAGTACTTCGTGGCGGTAAGGATGAAGATTTTTGCTTGGTTTCAGAGTTAGGATCACCGAGCGGGCCGACAACGTCGAAAGCCCACATGGAGAACAGCCAAGGAGTAGAGAGAGGATGTAGGGATGAAGCTGGAGCATAGATTTTATCAGCGTGGAGTTGACATTTAAGACACCTCCGGACATAGAGGGAGTAATCTTCCTCTAGAGTGGGTCAATAATAACCCTGCCTAAGGATCTTCTTAGCTAGAGCCTGGCCATTAACATGACCTCCACACTCACTAGAATGGGCTGCTTTGGCCACCTTCCAAGCTTCATCATCATCTAAGCATCTCATGAGCATTCCAATGAGAGCGAGCCTATATAATTCTCCAGCAATAATAGTGTACCTTGAGACGGCTCTTCTAATCACCTTGCACTGCTTGACGTTTGCCCCTTCAGGGAACGATCCATCCTTGCAGTAAAGCTCGATTTCATGATACCACGACCATTCTTCTTCTTCCAGGATCTCTTCTAATTCCGTTAAAGATACTTCCTTCAAGTCTTCCTTCTCAGCCCTAGCCTCTACAGTCTTCCTAAGGTTGTGATACCAAGGATCCTAAAGAGAGGGTGCGCCCAATCTCTAAACGACTATAGTCTCAGTGTTCCGACTGTGAGGGAAAGATAAAGAGGAAGCGAGTGATGCCAGCGCATCAGCGAGAATGTTCTTAGATCGAGGAGTATGGATGTAGAGCAATTTATGGAATTGCTGAGCTAAGAGTGTGACCAAATCTTGATATGGCTTGAGCTTCGGGTCACGAGTGCGGTAAGTGGACAGAACCTGCCACAGAACGAGCTGAGAGTCTCCTATGATGTTCAAATAGTGAGCGCCTAAGAGGTAGGTGTGTTTTAATCCGGCTAGGAGAGCCTCATACTCGGTGATGTTGTTGGTAGCAGGAAATCGGAGCTGATAAGCAAAGGGAATCATCACCCCTTCCGGAGTGAGCAGAACGGCACCTATCCCTCGGCCTTGAGAGTTGAGCGCACCATCGAAGTGCAGAGACCAGAAGGGATGATGAGTAAGGACAGAGAGATGCTCATTAGAAAAATCGTCCTGAATAGAGTCGGTGCAGGGAATAGGAAGATGGGCAAGATGCTCAACGATGGCATATCCTTTGATAGCCTTCTGAACGACGAATGTGATATCAAACTGAGAGAGGAAGCTCTGCCAGCGAGTTAACCTACTAGAAAGGACATGCTTTTCTAAGAGATAACGAATCTGGTCCATTCTATAGATCAACCTAACTGGGTGGGCTTGAAAATAGTGTTTGAGTTTTTGAGCTACCCACACTAAGGCGGCACAGGTCTTTTCCATAGCGGTGTATTTGGCCTCTGCCGGGTTAAACAACCTGGAGAGATAATAAGCTACCCGCTCTTTGCCTTCATTGTCTACTTGTGCTAAAACCGCCCCTAGGGAGTCCTCAATGATCGATATGTATAGGATTAGGGGTTTCCCAGGACAGGAGGTTGCAGAATCGGGGGATTGGTCAAATATTCCTTTAAGTCCTCATAGGCCTTTTGATAATCTTGATTCCATTCAAATTTGACCCCCGCCTTTAATAATTCGTAAAACGGGCGGCACCTCTGAGAATGTTGGGATATGAACCTTCTGATGAATTGCAATCTTCCAATCAGTCCTCGGAGTTCCGTAATATTCTTAGGCGGAGGCATGTCCATGACTGCCTTTGCTTTGTTAGGATCAATTTGAATCCCCTGTTTGCTAACTATGAAGCCTAACAACTTCCCTGAAGAGACTCCGAAAACACACTTCTTCGGATTCATCTTAAGCTTGTACTCCCTAGCTCTCTGCAGCACCTTAGCCAGAATAGAGAGGTGTTCTTCCTTGGTTCTCGACTTCACCAAGATGTCATCCACACAAGCTTCCATATAGATGTGCATCATGTCATGGAATATAGCCATCATCGCCCTTTGATAAGTGGCTCCCGCATTCTTCAGACCAAACGGCATAACCACATAGCAATACGTGCCCCAGGGCGTGGTGAAGGAGGTTTTCTCTTGATCCTCGGGAGCGAGACGGATCTGGTTATATCCTGAATAACCATCCATGAATGATAAAGCTTCATACCCGGCAGTGTTGTCCACCAAAACATCTATGTGAGGCAACGGGAAATCATCCTTGGGACATGCTTTGTTAAGATCCCTGAAATCAATACAAATGTGCACTTTTCCATCTTTCTTAATAACAGGGACTATGTTTGCCACCAACTGAGGATATAGAACAACTATGATAAACTTGGCCTTATACAACTTATCGACCTCTTCCTTAATCCTTAAGGCCATGTGGGGGTGAAATCTTCTTGACCTTTGTTTTATAGGTGATGCCCCTGGTTTAAGTACGAGTCGGTGTTCCACTAAAGAGGGGTCAAGACCCGGCATGTCCTCATAAGACAAGGCAAAAGAATCGCTATACTCCCTTAGAACCTTGATTAAATCTTCTTCTACTTGCGAAGGGAGATTGGCGGCAATGATAATGGGCCTTGGGTCTTCTTCGGTTCCGAGATATATTTTCTTTGTAGGTTCATCCACCGCGGACGATGGCTCGTCGAATCTCTTTAATCCTTGGGCATATAGATCAGCGGTGTCGTCTACATTGCTGTCCTCACCATCGAATGGGTCCTTTTCATCAAGGACTTCATATACACCTAGTCCGTCGTCACTCCACACCCCTTCTGATTCCTCATCATCTTCTATCACAATTGACGTAGCTATGAATTCTAGACACTTTAAAAGAGTGTGACATCGCTGAGCAAGATCTTGCAAGAACTTATCAGGAATGGATTTGGAATGATGCGCAAGCGGGCGCGGCTCAGGCTCGGAAGGGTTAGACGACCTAGAACAAGACCCTACTTCTCTAGACCTAACAGACTCTACTTTCCTAGACTCAACGGACCCTATGTCTAACCTAGGAGATAGAAAATTAATGGGAAGGAAGGAGCAGGGGACTCGTTCTCCTGGGAGGAGGATGGAGACAAGATTGCGTAATCCACCACCGAAATCTCCATTTCAAATTTGACGTTTTTTTTGGAGATCAGTGGAGATCATGCAGCAAGATGAAGAGGAAGGTGGAGGAGGGAGTTGGAGAGGGAAGAGAGATGGGAATAAGATATCGAAGAAAGGATCAGAAGAGGAGAACCACATGTCGGAGAGTTTGGAGGAGGGGGTCCACAGAGTGGAGAGATCAATGGGCGGGCATCGCCCTCACACACAGGGTATAATTAACACCTCGGTTGGAAGTTCCATAAAATACGGATCAATCATGATCGGAGGTGAACGAGGTATGGATTCCAGCTACTGGAAGAAAGACATGAGACGAGAGGGAGACCAAGTAAAGATGGTTGGTGAGCTCCCCTTCTCCCGCGGACGGTCAGCTGGCTTCTTCGGCTTCCACTGCACAAGCCATACTTCCTGATTCTTCTGGCAATAATCTTCTTCAAGGAACATCCTGGCAAACGCTCGGCTATAGTCGAGCATATCATCGACTGGTCCCTTTGGCAACAGAGGCGGACTGGCAACCGTGCAAGCTGTGGTTTTCTTCTTGGATTGTGCTGACTATGGATTCAATGTACTTGGCTAGAGAGGCCCTCTTATGAAATGCTGGTGGTAATCCCAAGTAAGTGGCCCTGAGTCACCCAAAATTGATAATGCGGACTCTCGGTAACTGAGACCCATCCTGCTCATTTTCCTTCCTTTGGGGACCGGTTTGGTCCACCCTTGTAATTGTGCACCGAGGCCTCTCCCTGGTTGATAGCCTAAATTCAATATTATGTCCCATCCCTTGGAATCTCAGATCTGGGGCTTCACTTTAATGTTGAAGGGTGTAGTGACGAGCTTGCGTGGTGCATAGGCCCATGGAAAATCCAAATCCAACACAGAAATAACCGGCCGAGTGCTGGGCCACAGAGTAAGCAAAATTTTCTCTGATATAGCTTTTACTGACTGGACCATGGACAAGCTTTTCACCTTAACCACCCTCCCTCGAAAGAGAAATTTGAGGCACTGATGAGCAGTGGATGGCACGGCGCTAAGAGTATCAATCCACGGACGACCCAAGATAACCTTGAACATAGGGTCAATGTCCAGCAGATAAAATTCAATGGGCATAGTAAGAGGCCCAAGCTCAGCTTGAATGGTGACAACCCCGTGACATGCTCTCCGTGAGTTGTCATAAGCTGCTATGGTAGTCGGGGTAGGCCGTAGGAGTTCTTCTGATAAATTGCAGGCCCTTAGAGTGCTGAGCGGGCAAACATTGATAGATGCCCCTGTGTCAACTAATGCCGCATCAATGCTGACTTTGTTCAAAATATTAGTAATGCAAAGCGGCATCTGCCGAGCTTCCGGAGGTGCTAGCTCGTTCTCGGAGAATGTAATTGCTGGCCCCTTGGAAATAGTAGCCAATGCTGTAGGTAAACTGTCAGCTGCCACATCTTCATTAACCATCACCTTCTGAAGAAAATTCCTCAATGTATCTTGGTGAAGCGTAGACCTTTTTATTAATTCCAGCACAGATATTTTGACGGGCACCCGGTCTAAGTGATGTAACAAATCATATTGGGTACCCGATAGTGGCTCAGTCTCTTCTTGATCTGCAGCCGGTTGCAAGGGCTGGGGATTGGAAGTAGAAGCATAATTGTGATGAAACAAACACCTGCTCCGAAGGTTGAAATTCTGATGACGGTAAAATGGGCCCGATGGGATGGATGAGTGGCGCGGAAGAGGGTGTGGGGGAAATAATAGGAGTGGGAGTGGAGGTAACGGGTTTTGGTGAAAGGACAATGGGCGAAAGGGTTAGTTGTGGGTACGGTGATGATGGGCGTAGGCGGAGGTTGAGGTGTAAGGGTAAGCGGAGGCACGGGCGGAGGGCTAGTCATAGTGATGGTAGTGGGGTGACGAGCAATGGGCGAGAGGTTGGTGGTGGAGTGGAGGTGGATGAAAGGACAAATGGTCTAACAGGCGAAAGAGAGTTTTGATACGTGGGCGTAAGGATGTTGGGAGTGGAGGAGGCGCGGTAATTGTGGTGGAGGGCCGAGACTTGTTAGAGCATACCGTCGTCGTCATAAGACCACCCGGCATCGGGAGCCGGGGGTTGAACAAGGTTAACCTGAGCCGGTGCTGGCGGCTGAGGCTGCGGAGCAGGAGGATGATTCAGCATGGGATTCTGATGGATCCCCAACCAAGTCTTGGACCGGCTGCGGTTGTTGCTGTAGTGGCTGCTGCTGTGGCGACGGTGCCTATTGTTGCTGCACTTGCTGCCTCGGTGCTTGCCTTCTCTTCTCTTTTATTTTAGTAATGGCCTTGTGCATCTCGGCCCAATCAATCATGTGTCCTTCGTGCAGGTCATAGACCAAATCTCTAAACTGAAAACATCCTTTAATGGTATGCCCCGGCTGCCTGTGGAACATACAATACTTAGTTTGATCAATGGCCGGGTTCCAGATGGACCGTTCCGGAGGAAGTTGAATGGCACTAACTGACATGAGAGCCGAGAATATGTCCGTGAGGGACTCGGGCAAAGGAGGGTATTGGGCTCTCTTCGGCCCCGGGCGCTTGTTGTTGTTGTTGGTGTAGCCGTTGGGTGGAGGGACATTCTGGTATTGCGAAGGTTGTGGAGGTTGTTGTGAAGCGGGGAATAGATTTTGTGGAGCGGCGAAGGTAGGGTTTGGTGGAGCGGAGAAAGCGGGTTGGGTGTTTTGTGGGGTGGAGAATTGGGGAGTGCGGGGGTTTTACGGAAAGCGGAATGGTGCGGATTGGAAGGGGAAGGTGACGGCTTGCACCTGTTCATTTGTTTGGACCCCCTCGGTGACAGGCCCTTGAGGTTTCTTATGGTATTTAGGCTTTTGGGCCTCAAAGAGCGAGTGGATGGGGGAATCCTTGAATTGTGTTTGAATGAATCACGCCCGACTATACAGTTGGTGCATATTTGCTATGTCATTCATTTCCAGAATGTTGCGGAAGGCCGGAGTAGCATTGGAAATCAACAGTTTGACCTTTTCTTCCTCCGGAATGTGGTCTGGTACCCTGGCGGCCATCTGCCTCCATCTATCGGCATATGTAGCTAACTCCTTGTCTGGTTTCATTTTCTCGGCCACCAAGTCTGTGAAAGAGTATTCCGGGCCGACCCTGTATTGAAACCTCTGAATGAACTTGTCCTTCACTACCTTGAAACTTTTGACATCTTCCAGTGGCAGAGAGTAAAACCATTCAAGTGCCACCCCATCTAATGATCGGCGGAATAAGTACGCCATAAGGTGAACATCATACTAAAACTGGGCTGATTCATATAAAAAGTCCCTTACATGGATGAAGGGATTGCCGTTCCCGTCATACTTGCGGTAATTGGGGAACTCAGATTGTGGGGGGAATTGAATATTTTGAAAGCTTGGAATAGGAACGTCTGCCAAGGATTGTGGGCCAACCCACTTCTGGAGGAAGTCAAGTTACTGTTGCATGGCGGCCCATTTATCTAACAACTCCTGCTCCCTAGATGGAGTAGGGATAGTGAAGGAAGGAGGTTGAATCTGAGGAGCATAAGGATAAACAGAAGGAATAGGAGGAGGAGGCCCATAAGAAGGATATTGGGCTGAAGAGTGATCCATATTGGCATGGACTTGGGCCGCCCCTTGCTAAGGGCGCATAAAATTAGATGGGCCGACCAGCACTTGCGGCACCGATGGAATAGCCTGATAAGAATCCGCTTGGATTGAAGAAGGGAGAATGGTCTTTCCCTTGTCAACAGATTGATGGGCCGACCCAGAAGACTGGCCTGATTCCAAAGTAGAAAATCTAATGGTCCTGGGCTAGACCGGAGTAAGGTTAATTGGAGCGGACTGGATGGTGGACCCATCAACCCTAGGCTGAACAATGGAAGCATTAGATAGGCCTTGTATAATCATGGGAGGTGGGGTGATGGGCCCCTGCATGGCCTGATAAACAGCCTGAAGTTGGGCCGGATCCAACTGGGCCATCATTTGGAGAATAGAATTGGCAGAAGGAGAAGGAAGGGATTGAGCGGACTGGGCGCCCTCCATAGGGATGGAGGACGGAGGAGGGATGGATCCCTCTCCCGAATGGAAGGAGATAACCCTAGAAGAATCCTGTAGAAGCCCTTGAGGAAGAGACTCCTCTTGGGAATGGGGAAGATCAAAAGAGGCCATGGCGGACTCGAAGAGAGGATTGGAGTAGAACTTGGAAAAGGAATTGCCCCTAGGAGATGACTCTAGTGAACGAAAGCAACTCCACATGCAAATTCAACACCTTGGAAATGCAAACAACACAAAACAAACACACAATGAGTGACTTAAACTAGATGATTCTAACAAAGATGTAAGTGAAAAAGGAGATAAAACAACCAAAGTCAACCAAGTTGTTTAGATGATGCCCAAAGTTTTTAATTGTTTTTTCCCTTAGAACTTTAGTAGATTGATTAAAATGTGCTCACAACAATAGGTTCTTAATAGGGGAGAAGTATATGGCTTAGTTAACTCTAGATGTAATCACTCTCTCACTTATGCAATCCTAGACACGGTGTGGGAAAGGTACAATCGGTCCGGTGTCCGTGTGGGAATCCACGGCTCGCGGGGACTTATGGAGGTCCCTGATGTGATCTCTTAGTCGGCCCCAAGGAATATGGAGATGAGAAGTTCACACACCAAGGTAGGAGAATGGAATCTAATGTATGAATAATGAATGACCCTATGTGCACCGGAGTGCATGCAAATTCTAGCCTAAAACTAGCAATCCAATATGCACATAATGATATGAATATGCCAAACAACTAAGGAGGAGACCAGATAGCACCCAAAAATAAAAATCACAGTAGAAACTGTGGAAATAAATCAACCTCGGGATGCATACCTGTCACTGGAGTGGCGGTCTGATATAAGAGCGCCAAAGAGATGAGACGGTCTAATAATAGACCGCTGTTATGCCTGTAACGGCCAAAGGTCCGACCGCCAGAATTCCCAGAGAACCAGAAACAGTAGGAAATAAATGGAAAATATGGGGAAAACATGGGCAACTGAGGTAAAAGGTGAATAGCAGGTTTAACAAAGATTCAAAGCATGATTGGCACTAGATGTCCCACCGTGATCGCCAAAAATTTTTCTTGGTTTTAATTGGTTCCTTCTCAAATGAATATGATGTCAACAATAAAGATATGAACAAGGTAACATACAATCACTCAACCTATGAACATGTGCAACATGAACCAAGGCAATCAGCATGAAATCTAGGCATGGGCATGCCATCTCTACCAGAAATAAGCAAGGAAAAGAAAAACACACGCCGGGGCGTGGAGCAAAAGGAATAAAAGAAAGCACACACCGTGGGTGTGGAACAAGCGAAGTAAAGCAAGCAAAGGAGATATATGATGGAAAAGAGAGGACTAATGCCCAAACTAGAAAGATGTGATCGCCACCAAAGTATTAAACTAGCCAAAGCTAAGATGAATACCTTGGAAATAGGTGGATGTAACACCCACCCATGGGAGAGAGAAAACTACACTTCTGTGAATAATGACGGTCGAAGACAGGCGCGCCAGAGAAATTAGCGGTCTCACGATAAACCGCTAGAGGACTTTAGCGCTCCAATACACAATCGCGAGAGAGCCGCAGAAAAGGAACTTTGGGACTTTGATCTCTACTTCTTTCAGTCGGCCAGAGGACTTGGGACTCATGCTATGGACCTGTAAAACTTGCAAAAACGTGTAGAGACAGAAAAACACCCAGATTAGCCCTTTGAAGAGTGTAATAACTATAATGGAAGAAAGCTTGAAAACATGCAATTGGAAAGGGAATACCTGGGAGGTTAGTTTTTTTAACCCCTATGGGGCGTTTTAAAAGATGGGAGGAGGTTTTAAAATGATGCAAAAGATGAAGAACGTGAGAGGAGAAGAGGGAAGATGCTTTGATGCTATGAGGGGAAATAAGAACTAAGGAACACAATAAAACACTAAAACCCTTGGAACTTGATACTCCATGGACTTAGGATACAGATGGACGTGGGAAGTAGTTCTCCTTGATTGGTTCTACCTCCAGGATATGGCAGCACTTCGACGTGAACTCCAGAAATCTCCTTCTTTTTTTAAGCCATGAAGCCAAGGGTTCTTTTTATAGACTCTCAAACTCTCTGGATGAGTTGGAGAGATAATGACTCGAAATTAGGCCAAAACGAGATAATCCTTGAAGATAATACTCTGAAGAGTCCACAAAAACAAATGGGAGCTTCTAAGGATGAGTATCGAAGAAGAAATCGTAGAATCAAACTCTTAATTCGGCCATGGCGTAGTAGAGAAAGAACAGTTCTGCTAGAACTCTCTGTCTGAATTGGCAGCCTTACGATAAACCGCCAGAGCCATTTGATGGCCAAAGAATGGACCGCCACCCAGCGTTATCCAACAAGAGATAAAGCCAACGGGCGAAGTTTTCGTAATAAGGACTCTGCAAGAAGGTGGCGGTCCAAGATTCATGCGCCAGAAGGCTCTGACGGTCCCACGATAAACCGCTACAGCACAACGGATAAGACGGACGGAAAGACGTAAGGAAAGACGTTGGCTTTTGGACTCTAGCGTCATCTAGCGATCGAAGGAAGGAGCGCTACACGTCAGCAAATGCACCATGGATAGGCCGCCAGAGGCAATGGGATGAGACGGAAGGAAAGGTGGAAGGAAAGACGTTGGCTTTGGACTCTGATGCCATCTAGCGGTCAAAGGGAGGAGCGCCACAATGCCTCTAACGGCCATACGATAAATCGCCAGAGCTTAATGGAAAAGATGGAAGGAAGATGGAAAGAGAGACGCTGCCTCTGGACTCTGGCGTCAGCTAACGGTCTAAGATAAGACCGCCACAATTAAAAAAAAATGCACCAAGGATAGGCCGCCAGAGACAATGCAGGTCGACGCAAAAAAAGATCAGGTCGATGCAAGACAAACTTAGGTCGGTGCAACAATGGATCAGGTCAGTGCACATGAAGAAAGAACCGTCATATGATAGACCACCAAAATCATCTAACGGTCATGTTATAGACCACTAGGTGCAAGACCAATGAAAGCCTACTACGCTTCAACCCACGGAAAAATAAATAAGGAGCGAGACCCAATCAAAGAGAATGACCCATGAAATAAGCCTCAAAGACTGACCAAGATGACCCAAAAATGGCGTATAACTCGGAGCATCATAAAGATAAGCAAGAAGATGACCCAACTCTTTGGTCATAAAACGGGTGTCAAGAGTCGACACCATAGATCTCTCAGAAGCTTTTTTAAGCCAGTTTTCTGTCAAATCAATAGAGTCGAAGAATAATATAGGGAGCAAAAATGGGTATCGAAAATCACCAAAAACATGGATTTCGAGGTCTAGAGAATGCTCCCATGTCTGACTTTTGTCCTAGCCATCATTACTTTCACTATACACCTTTTTGGTGGAGGCTATGCGAGTGTCCATATCTGGGACATATCTCTTGTCAGGTACATACCTTTTTGCAGTCAGCCAATGGGAGATGGTCCTACAAAAGTACACTAAGCAGGGAATTGACCTGAACCAATGAGAATGCAGACCACCAGATTTTCTACCATGAGGATCATTAAATGCTCAGATTTGGAGCTGAACAAATGTCCTTATCAAATATTTCCTCTAAGCTATCAAAAGAAAACCTTGTTTGAAATTATATTTTTTGTCCTTGATGGACCAATCGATGGACAGACTTTTGTAGGGAAGGTTCCCTCTCCTAGGCAGCCCAAAAAGGGGCATGCATCTCCATGTCAGAAGTTATGCATGTACCTCAAGTAGAGGTGATGAAGACTCAGCTGCAAGGCTGTTAAGGAGGGAGAGCTGCTGCTGCTACTGTGGCCGGCGCCCCTTGGAGAGAAGAAGAAGAACTCTAAGCCAGCTACGTCTAGAACAAGAAGAGAAGAAGAAAGAAGAAGGAGAACAGCCCAAGGCCATCGCCTGAAGATCAGAAGCTAAACCGTAGCTCCTCTTTCTTCTGCTCCTTGTCCTACAAAGAAAAGTCATTGTGAAGAAAGCAAGTGTTCTAAAAGTAGTAGATCGAGCCCTCCATTTCTCAGAGAGAAACATCTTCTCGTGGCCTGAGTTTCACTCACTCTATCTGAGTTTTTCCATTGTTCTTTTTCTATTTGTTCTTGTTAAAATGGTGAACCATCTCTACCGGTTGTTGTAGGAAGACAGATGTAGGTGTGATCTTGTCTGTGGTGTTCAGTCCCTACCTGGTTTTGTAGGAAGATAGATAGAGGGTGTCTCTAGTCTATGGTAGGCCTTGTGTGCCTTTTGTTGTGTTTTCAGCGGTTTAGTGCTGCGGCACTAGGAAAGCCTCAATTGGTTTGAGTGAGGGGTTGACGTAGGACTCGGGTTTGAGTCTGAACCACCTTGAAACCCTTGTCCATATGGTTTGGTTGTGTGTTTGCCTTACGCTAGATGCTTGCATAAGCTCGTTGCTCATCTTTATCCCTACATCTTGTGTGTTGGTTCTTGGATTACATGTTAGTTGTTTTTATTCAACTGCATTCATTGTTATATCTCAAAAAAGAGAGGTAGATCTATTCACCCCTCCCCTCTAGATCAGCCATTCCCACACAACACTACTAAGCGTTCGCTCACCCTAGTTTTCCCTACTTTTTAGGTAATTCCAATGACGAGGATCATTCGGTTGGGGTTGGCCATGAGTGAAGAGATTAGAAGCCGTCCAAGATTACCTATGTCGTGTCTTTTCATCTTTTTTGGGTCAATTATTGTATTTTTCATTTTATTGAGTCTAGTTCTCAATGGATCATTATTATGAGTCAGTGAGTTATGTAATGATGGTTATACATTGGAGTTATCAATGGATAAGAGATTTGGTTTATTATCTCTACTTTTGCGCACTCTGTCTATGTGTCGAATTCCTTATGCTCTGATTGACATGATCGATATAAACTCATCACGCATATCGGGTTTCTTCTGCACTCGGGGCGTAACAATTTTTGTGATATCAGAGCCTAGGATATTAAATTCCTAAGAAACCAAGTCCTAGTATAGGTTTATACCTTTTACCTAGTGAGATGGGTAGAGCCGTGGGTTAAATTAACCTAGGGATTAAGACCTTTGGTTAATCGTATATCTATACAGTTATTTAAATCTTGTAGGACTATGGCTTCCGAACATGCCCAATGGCGCGATATGCAATGCACCGTTCAAGGTCTTACCCAAGCACTACAACAAGTGGCGCAGGGCGGAGCGAATCATGGAGCGGGAGATCTCTACCGAGGCTTTCACAATATGAATCCCCCGAAGTTCACCGGCTTGTCCGACCCCGATGATGCGAAGAATTGGATCAAAGAGATAGAAAGGATATTCCATGTAATGCAATGCACGGATGAAGAGAAGGTTCTGTTAGCAACTTTCCAATTAGAACGGGATGCCCGATTCTATGGGAATCAGTAGAAGCTACATTGCCTCATGATCATATCACATTAGGCGAGTTCGTGGAATACTTCAATAGCAAGTATTTTTCTGATGTGATACAAGAGAAGAAGGCCGCGGAATTCACCGCACTTAAGCAAAGGACTCCATCAGTGGCCGAGTATGAGGCCCAATTTTCCCGTCTATGAAGGTATGCACCGCATCTAGTGGGTACCGAGAAGATGAAGGCTCGGAGATTTCTCAATTGGCTTCGTCCGCAATATATTACCCAACTTGCGCCGATGGACATTCAAGTCTATTCGGAGATAGTGCGGAGGGCCCAGCTACTAGAAGATGCCACAGAGTTGTCCGATCGGATTCGTGGGAAGGACAAGATGGAGCACGTTACAAGCTCCGGCTCATTCAAGTCGACCTTCAATAAGAAGAGGTCTAGCAATGGAGGAGATTCCTCCCAAGAGAAGAAGATCAAGAAGGGCAGCAAGCCCTTTTCTATTACTACCACATCTTCCAAAGAGGTGTGCAAGTATTATGACAAGGCCGACCATAAGGCCGAGGAATACTGGAGGAGATTGGGAGCTTGTCTCCAATGCGGGAGTCGCGATCATCGGATTTCCGACTGTCCATTATTAAATGAACAAGCCAATGATGAGAAGCGCCCGGCAAGGAAGCAAGGCCGTCTCCAAGCTCTTCAAGAGGCGGAGCAAGATGAAGGTGGACTAGTGGAAGGTACATTAAAGATTTGTTATAAGTCTAATAGTGTCTTGTTTAATACCATTGTGACTCATTCTTTTGTTTCCAAAGGATTTGCTGATCCATTACCTATGGAACCGGAATGGATAGATTTAGTTATTTCCACTCCTCTCGGAAACGAATCCGAGATTTCACACCATTACCCAAATTGTGAAGTTATGGTAAAAGGGAAAAATCTACATGCTGACATGATATGCCTAGATATGGACGGGTATGATGTCATACTAGGAGCCGATTGGCTACCCACACACAAGGCAGTTATAGATTGCCGAAACAGCAAAGTAACTTTGTAACGCCCGAGAATTTTCTAGGAATTTCTAGATTTAAATATTAAAAATATTTCAATAGGTTATTAAATGAAATATGGACAAAAACTAAATCTCGTTATAAAGGCCTTATAGTAAAGAATAGGGTAGGCCCATTTTAATAAGCCCAAAGGACCTAAACCCAAGCCCAAAAGAATTGGCCAATATTCTAGAAGCTTAATTTTAGGTATTTACGAAATTAAGTGGATAAATGGGATAAATATGTGGATAATAGGGGAAGGAGTTTGAAGCAGTTCAAATTCAGCGCCCAAGACCAAAAGCGGTCTATCGTGAGACCGCAAGGAACAAGAAACGGTCTTCATTGGACCATTTTCAAGAGTTCAAACGTGAGCAGTTTAGATCGCACAAAAACTCCATTTTCTTCAGTCTAAATCCTCTGGGATTGATGCAATTTGTTGGCTAGGAGACTCTAGAATGCATTAGGATTGATTGGAGACCTAATTAGGACTCTAGGGTCGTTCATATCCCTAAAACCCTAGCTAAACCCTATAAATAGACCTTAAAGTTCAACTTACGCGACCCTTACTTTGGCTCACGTGGAACTAAGGTAAGGAAGCATTATTTGAGGTAGGTTCTTTAGAATATTTTGTTCATAATACTAAGGTCTGACTTCCCTCAAAATTTCATCGTAGGAGATCAAGCCATCAGGAAGATAGAGGCATCCAAAATCGCTGGTTCAGTACAAGAAACCTAGGAACTTGTGCGACCGGGCCAGATTGATCTGCAAATTAAAAACCCTAAACGAGGGATTTAGCAGTTAAGTCTTTATAACTTTTTGTTACCCTTTATGTCTTCTATCTACCCTCTAATTTTCACGTCTTTAGGTCAAGAGAATCAGAAGATAGAGGGGAGGGAAGTTACTGGTTCGGTTCAGGACGAGCAGAAACTAGGGTCAAGTTTCAGCCCTCAATTCGAAGCTTAAAGCTCTGACTAGAGGTAGGTTATCTCATGAACGGCTTCAACATGATGTCAGTAATAAAAACCCTCTGATTTCAGTCATTTTCATGTACTGTACATAGAGAATTTTATGTTTTATTGGGATTGTGCATCTAGTGTAATCTCCATGCATGAATCTTAGCCCTAATTGAGTTAAAAGAAAATCTCTTGTTCATTACATACAAACCCATGCGTATTCTAGACTTATTCTCGCTCTATCATGTTTTAAAATAGGTTCTCGTTGATTTCCATGCATAACATGCCCTAGCTTAGTGTTTATTTTACTATTTTTTGATTTTCTGTCAAACAGACAGAAACGGTCTATATGTGACCGCCAGAGATAGCTAAGCGGCCTCTCGATAGACCGCTAGACTCCCGTAAATGGTCCTTAGTAGACCGCTTTTATTTTATGAGTTCTGTAATTATGTTAACCAAAAGCATATTGCAGAGGAGCCTTATTTATCTTAAGATAAGCCTAAATAATTAGGTTTTATTCAAGTTTTAAGTGTTACATATGTGAATTTGGCTATATGGGTGGTTGATTTTAATAGGTTACATGTTTCACATATGCATGGAAATTATTTTAAGTTAAGCTAATTTCATACCAAAACTTATACTCTTGTATTAATGAATATACTTTTCATGGACGTGTCTCGTTTTGATCGCTGTTTACCACGGTCTCTTCTTATCTATGAGTCATTTTCATAAGTACATGGCATGTACTCTAGTATGTGACCATTAGATACACTTTGCACTATAAGTACACAATCTTGGACTTATGAACCTCTCCGTCGGATATTCCTTCTATCGGACTAGGAGATTATGTTTCAAGGCCTCCGTAAGACTCTGCGAGCCTGGGATTCCCACTAGGACGTCGAGCTGGTTATACCCTTAAAGCCCAAATTGTCTAGAAAGCACTTACACTATCAATATTTTTTGAATTCTGGATTCCAAACGGTCTTCATGGCGACCCCTAAGGGTTACCTAACGGTCGGCAAGTGACCGCTTCCTTTCGCAAATGGTCATCCCATGACCGCATGTCTCTCTGAGTCAAGCTTTCTTTGTTCTGGCTTAGACTCGCTACAAACGGTCCTGACCCGACCGCATAGCTTTGCTAAACGGTCCAGACTTGACCGCCTGATCCATGAAATAGTCTAGGAAACGACCACTTAGTTTATGAATTTGTCTAACCCAAGGTTTGACCCTTGGGGTTGGTTTTCTTGAGTTCCTAGATTATTTGGAGTTCCAACCTATGTTCAATAAGTTGATGTTAAGTTATGAAACTTAAATAATGTACCGTTATGCTGCCGTAATGCTACCGTAGCATAATGTTCTTTTAATTCTTCTTTGAAGTCTTATCCCTATTTTGGTACGTTCTATACCTTGGTTAGTTTGTCATGAAACCTATTATTTGGAATTGAAATCATTGGCCGAAATTATTGTTATCTCGTGGAAGTAGCTGGATTTATAACTTGAAGATGCAAGACGGGGCACGGATTGTGTCTAAGGGCTCCATGCTAGCCCCCATGGCCGATGGTCGGAAATGTGCTATAAACCATGGGATACGATGATTGTCACGCCTCGACGTGGAATATCGGGTCGTACAGTTAGAAACTAGCTAGAAATATCATTAATAAACTAAACTAAACAATTACACAGGTGCTAAGAAAAGAAACAAATCTATTGATCAAGATGATTCCAATTTATTACAATAACCACACTGCTAACACACGATCAAACATGACTCCCAATCTGAATTCTAATACAACAACTGACTCCAAAAGTAACAAGGTGCTAACACAACTCTAAGGAAATAACTAGAGGTAAACAACCATGCCCACACGGCATCTACTAACAGGTACACTCAAATGATATCACTCCTGCTCTTCCCCATCGGTATGCGCATCATCACCTGAATAGCCTGGAAAGGGGGGAAAACAACAACTATGAGCTGACACTCAGTAGGAAATAACAGGCAAGTGTACGTGATTAACAAGTTAATTACATTTTTCATATGCCATGCTAAATAAAAGAAATAAAAGATGATACAATAAAACAGCGTAATACAAAGATCTTGCAAGGTCAAGAAATATAATGATGACAAGAGATAACAAGATAACAAGTACAAGAATTTACAACAGGAGATAGTAAAAGAGAATTGGCCAACAAGCAAGTATTTTAAACGCCATTTCAAGCACGATCAAGTAACAAGTAACAAGAGATTTTTATGTCATAGACGTTACACTAGTCAAGTACTCGGTGTAATGCCTCACCATGTCATTAACATCCCATGGGCTCACTAATTTTTCGGGCGCTCTCCCCAGGACCAGACCGGGCCCTTATGATGCGTTGGCATTGATTTATTGGATCCAAGATCCCACGTTGTCTAGACATTCAGTCAAGTTAAATGGCCAATTAATCAGAGGAATTACTGCCACAAGCATGAGATTTAAGGACTAACTTGTCCTTGGATTCACTAAAACAAAAACTCGGTTATACGGTCACTTTGGGCCGCATTACAAGAATTGGACCAAAAGTTAGTCCACGAGGTCAACAAAGAACAGCTGACAATGTACCGTTCAGGTGTGTAAGCAATCCATTCTACTGGGGTAATAATGACTATCCAGCAACTTAACAATCAGTTTAATCCTAATTACCAAGTTAATATATCGAGGATTATCATTTACATTAAGCCAAATCGCCAAAAAGATGATTCAAGATAATAAGGTAAAGAACAAGCTCGCACAGGAGTGAAAAAGCATGCATTAATAGAAATTTAGTTACACAATTAACCATTAATTATGTGGGTTTCTATTTAAACATTGTATGCGTTGCAATGGAGATGGTGAACGGCATGTTTTTACACTATGATTGAATGTAGGGACCAATGTAAATTGAGATCATAGGGTTACATGTATGGGTCACTGATTCCTCAAAAATATAGTTTTCAATTGGACTAAGTTGAATGGGTCGATCCCTTAGTCGTCCGGATCGATCCTCGGGTCGAAAAATGACTAAAACATGTTTGCTGGTGTATGGGTCGACCCATTGGGTCGACCCCTGGAATATCTAGGGTCAGCCTGGGTGATGGGTCGACCCATGGGGTCGACCCCTGCAAAAATAGACTATGTCTGTTGAATGGGTCGACCCCCTCAAGAACCTGCTGCATGGGTCGACCCATTGGAATGGGTCGACCCCCGCACTGGGCTGCATGGGTCGACCCCATGGGTCGACCCCTGCACTTCCAGAAACGATTGTGGCTTCCGAAAAACATAAGAACTCACCCAATTGGGGTCTAAATGGGTTGGGATCTTAACCACATGCTCTAGGGTTCTTAATAGACATACCAGGGTCATAATACAAGAGTTTTGAAACACGAATTTCAACAGAAATCAATTGAATCACAACCTATCTATGATGAACACATGAAAACCTAGTTCTTGACATGCTTATACTAAGTCGTAAGATTCTCTCAATATATACAACGAAATTTGGGGCTTCTTATATCCAAAGAAAGCTACTTCGATGCTGATTCCATCCATGTATGATATGCTATATGGGGATCAAGATATACAACTCAAAATCAGTCCGAAATCATGCTTTGACTTAAAAGAACACATCATAAATCAAGCCTAGACATGCTCTTACTTCGATCCAAAATTATCTAAACTTGCTCAATGAAATTTGGGGATTTTTACGCCAAATGAAAGCTAACATGCTGATGCTTACATCCATGTATAATAATTAGAGTTTGGCTATTATAACATATCTCAATCGAAGAGAGAACTTAAAGCCATAGAATGAAGAACGAACTTGACAGCACCTTAGAAAAACCTCGATATCTCCTTGGATACCTAATGAAATTTAGGGCTTTTACAACAACTGGAAAGAGCTCGTTGAGATGAACAATTTGATATATTCATGTGCAGGTTTTGGTTAAGGAAACCTACCTCAATCGAAGGAACAAAGAGGAAAGGAAGGAGGACGACGGCTGCCGACCCACCTCCACTAATCGACCAAGATCTTCCTAGATCTAAATCCTCTGCGAACCCCACAGCCACCAAATGAAAATAGACACGAAGAGCTTTATTTTGATACCTCATACAGCTTCTGGAGACTTCGGAGCTGGGAGAAATCGACGACGCAAGTTGGTGTTTGAAAACGGCGCCGCCAAGGTTGACTTCAACAAAACTCGGCCGCCACCACACTCTAGGGTTAGGGTTTGGTTCGATTGATAGAGGGCTATTGATCCTTAGATCGTGGCCTTTCATTTGCCACCGATTTGAGCTCATTTGGTTGAGTATTAAGCTCTAATTTGATGTTTTAAGATGAGGTTAGATAAAGGTTAACTAAGTGTGCACTTTTAGGCTTAATCCACTAATTAGACCAAATTGCGGATTTTTGCTGGGTCGATCACAGACGACAAAGTTGCTAGCTACATGGTCCTTGACCCAACTAGCATTTTTCCAGATTTTTATAAGGTAGTCGAATTTTCACTATTCTATTTTCTAAGGAATTAAATATCAAAAATCTGAAATTCAAGCATTAAATCATTAAAAATTCAATTTTCAGTTAATAAAAGCTTAATAAATACATTGGGCTCAATAAAAATTTTCAGGGTATTACACCTCCCCTACTTAAGGAATTTGGTCCTCCAAATTCACTGCACTATAACTGAGAGTAGGGAAAGAGATAGATCACCTAGAATAAGTCGGGATACCGCTTCCGCATAGTATCTTCAGATTCCCAAGTAGCTTCTTCGGTCCGACGCCGACTCCACTGAATCTTGACCATTGGTATAGAACGATTCCGGAGTTGTTGTTGCTTCCGATTTAGAATCTTGATAGGTCTTTCTTCATAGGTCAAATCCTCCTTCAATTCAAAATCCACATGCTGAATGATGTGAGTGGGGTCATACACATATTTCCGTAACATAGACACATGGAAAATATTGTGTATGCCAGACAACTGAGGCGGTAGAGCCAGTCTGTAAGCAACCTCTCCCACTCTATCCAGAATCTCGAACGGACCAATATATCTCGGACTGAGCTTGCTATGAATGCCAAATCTTCGAATCCCTCTCGAAGGAGAGACTTTCAGAAATACATACTCGCCAACTTGAAATTCTAATGTTCTTCTCCTTGTGTCGGCATAACTCTTCTGTCTTGATTTGGCTACTTGTAACCGGTCTCGGATAACACGGATGTTCTGTGACGATTCTGAAATAAGATCCGGTCCAAGCCATTGCTTCTCACCTATCTCATCCCAACATAACGGGGAACGACAGCTTCGCCCGTACAATGCTTCAAAAGGAGCCATCTAGATCCTGGATTGATAACTGTTGTTGTAGGCGAATTCAATCAAAGCCAAATGGTCACTCCAACTGCCTCCGAAATCAATCATGCATGCTCTAAGCATATCTTCCACTATCTGATTGGTTCTTTCAGTCTGTCCATCTGTCTGCGGATGAAAAGTAGTACTGAAATTCAGACGAGTACCCAAAGATTCTTGCAGTCCCTTCCAGAAATGTGAAGTAAATCTGGGGTCTCTATCAGACACAATGCTGACTGGTATGCCATGAAGTCTTATCACTTCCTTCAAATACAAAGCAGCCAATACATCAACTGTCCACTTGGACTTAATGGGTAAGAAATGAGCTGACTTTGTCAATCGGTCAACAATCACCCATATTGCATCAAATCCACCACGAGTCCTAGGTAGACCCATAATGAAATCCATGCCAATGCTCTCCCACTTCCATTGGGGTATGTCAAGTGGTTTCAACTTTCCTGCCGATCTGAAATGTTCAGCCTTGACTTGCTGACAAACCAAGCATCTACTCACAAAGTCTGCAACTTCCCTTTTCATATTCGGCCACCAAAAAGATCTCTTCAAATCCTTGAACATTTTAGTGCCTCCAAGATGAATGGTATATCGGGATCTATGTGCTTCCTCCAGAATCTTGTTCTTTATTCCAGCTTCATCAGGTACACAAGTTCTACCCTGGGATAACAATCTTCCATCGTCAGCCATCATGAAGTCAGGTCTGCTGCTCAAGCTTCCCTTGATCTCTACTAGCTCGGGATCATTATCTTGTAGAGATTTGATTTCCATCAACAATTCGGGCTTAAGTTGAATCTGTGCAATCATAACCCGATCATTATCAACATTCAGATCCAAGCTGGCTAATTGTTCTAATAGCTTCCACTCTTGTAACATGAGACTGGACAATCTAGCCACAGGCTTCCTGCTTAATGCATCTGCCACAACATTGCCTTTGCCAGGATGATACTCGATCGAGAAGTCGAAGTCTTTCAGGTACTCCAACCATCTTCTCTACCTCATATTGAGTTCCTTCTGAGAAAACAAATATTTCAGACTCTTATGATCTGAAAACACTGTGAATGTTTCTCCATACAAGTAGTGCCTCCATATCTTCAATGCGAACACCACTGCTGCTAGTTCCAAATCATGAACAGGATAATTCTCTTCATGCTTCCTCAACTGCCTAGAAGAATAGGCTATCACCTACCCATGCTGCATGAGTACACAGCCTAAACCAATACCTGAAGCATCAGTGTATACCATAAAACCTCCTTCACCAGAAGGTAAAGCCAAAATAGGTGCAGTAGTTAAACAATCTTTCAAAGTCTAAAAGCTTTGCTGACAATCATCTGACCAATCAAACTTGTTCTCCTTGCGGGTTAATCTTGTAAGAGGTACCGTAATCTTGGAGAAATCTTGAATGAATCTGCGATAATAGCCTGCCAGGCCTAAGAAGCCTCTGATTTCAGTCACACTAGTAGGCTGATCTCAATTCTTCACTGCCTCTACCTTCGAAGGATCAATAGAAATTCCTTCCTTGGTGATGATATGTCCTAGAAAGGACACCTCTTGTAGCCAGAATTCACACTTACTGAACTTGGTATAAAGCTGATGATCTCTCAACAGTTGCAATGCCATCTTCAGATGCTCAGCATGCTCCTCTTCATTCTTGGAATAAATCAAGATGTCATCAATGAATACCACGGCCCATCGATCAAGATAGGGCCGAAATACATTGTTCATCAACTGCATGAAAGCTGCCGGTGCATTCGTTAGACCAAAAGGCATAACGACAAATTCAAAGTGACCATACCTACTGTGGAAAGCGTTTTATAGATATCCTCTTCCTTAATCCGCAACTGATGATATCCAGATCGAAGATCGATCTTAGAAAAATACTGAGCTCCCGCTATCTGGTCAAATAGTTCGTCAATCCTCGACAATGGATATTTATTCTTGACAGTATGCTGGTTCAATTGCCGATAATCGATGCACAACCTCATCGAACCATCTTTCTTCCTGACGAATAATACAAGAGCTCCCCAAGGAGAAGTACTAGGACGTATGAAACCCTTCTCGAGCAATTCCATCAACTGTTGCTTTAATTCCCTCAGTTCCGCAGGAGACATACGATAAGGAGCCTTGGAAATAGGAGATGTGCTAGGAAAGAGATCAATAGAAAAGATAACTTCCCGCTCAGGCGGAAGTCCTGGTAGTTCCTCTGGAAAGACATCAGGAAAATCTCGGACGACAGAAATGTCTTTAATCTCAATCTGCTGCTCAGGGGTTGCACAGACAAAGGCCAGAAAAGCCTCGCATCCTCGTCTCATCAGCTTATCAGCCCGAAGAGCCGAGATAAGTGATACGGAGTTATGGTGCTTAACTCCCACAAAAGAAAGTCTCGGGTGCCTAGTAAAAGACACGGAGCTAGAATTGCAGTGAACATTAGCCTCATATCTAGCCAACCAATCTGCTCCTAGGATTACATCATAATCCTTCATGTCCATGCAAACTAAATCAGCTGGTAAATTCTGTTCACCAATCATAACCGTACTAGAAGGATAGAAGTATTGTATTGCCGATCTAGTACCAATAGGGGTTGATATTTCTAATGGAGAATTCATCAAAATAGGTTCCACAGCTAAAGACTTAGCAAATCTCCCAGAAATAAAGGAATATGTGGCACCAGTATCAAAAAGAACAAATGCTGGCTTGTTGAGTATAATAAGAGTACCTTCGACGAGTCCACCATCCTCAGCGGTTCCTGCTTCATCTGCATGCAAAGCTTGAAGCTTGCCTTGCGGTTTCTTGATGCCTTGAGGTTTTGCCGGTGTAGCTTGCTCCGATATAAGAGGACAATTAGGGATACAGTGCTCCTTACTTCCACATCACAGACATGCACCTAGCTTGCGCCAGCACTCCTCCATCTTGTGACCAGGACGATCACAAAACTTGCACACGCCCTTGAATGGAACAATAGGGCCAGGCTTCTTGTCTTCATGCCTCGGCATCTTGCCCTTCCACGATCCAGATCCAGTCCACGAACTAGACCCACTAATGGGCCTCTTCTTGCTATACCCGGGTTTGATATTCCTGGAACCTGTAGGTAGTTCCTTCTTGGTGCCTTTTCCACGGATTCTCTCTGTCATCTCAAGAGTATCTTCTAGAACTTGAGCTTTCCTCACCATCTCAGAATAGGTAGAGATTTCCATCGGTGCCAATTGATTGATATAATGCAGCTTCAGCCCATTAAGAAAGCGCTTAGCCTTCATCTTCTCGGTAGATATCAAGTGGGTAGCATATCGAGATAGCCGAGAAAATTGCGCTTCATACTCCGCCACGGACAGACCTCGCTGTTTCAGGGCCGCGAACTCCGCCGCTTTCTTCTCTTGCACTCTATCAGAAAAATACTTGCCGTTAAAGAATTCCTCGAACTCTTCCCATATAACTTGCTGGTCACCAAGGGTAGCCTTCACGGAATCCCACCATGTTCTTGCATCACGTTCAAGTTGAAAGGTTGAGAGAAGGATACGTTCTTGATTGCTACATTGCATCACTTCGAATATCCTTCCCATCTCATCTAGCCAGTGCTCGGCTTCATTGGGGTCAGTCGAGCCTCCAAATCTCGACAAATTCATTCCTCGAAAGTTCCGATATAAGTCACCAGTGCCATGGTGTGCCGCTCCTGCTTGAGCCAGTTGCTGTAAGGCCTGCGTAAGTCCTTGAACCGTACGCTGCAAGTTCCTCCATTCCGCACGGTCAGCTGCCATTGCAATGGCCTACATGAGGAATAGATTACTTAGGTTCAATAAGATAGATAATAACATAATTACGAAACGAACTTAACCCAAGTTTCTACCTAGATCTCGCCAGGTTAGGTTCTTAGACTTTAACAAGGTTAGGGGTCCTATGATAACACTTAGAACCCTAAAACATAGAAAACCTAGAACTTAGGAAAACCTAGGAATATGAAACCTAGGGCTCTGATACCAACTAAACTGTCACGCCCCGACGCGGAATATCGGGTCGTACAGTTAGAAACTAGCTAGAAATAACATTAATAAACTAAACTAAACAATTACACAAGTGCTAAGAAAAGAAACAAATCTATTAATCAAGATGATTCCAATTTATTACAATAACCACACTGCTAACACACGATCAAACATGACTCCCAATCTGAATTCTAATACAATAACTGACTCCAAAAGTAACAAGGTGCTAACACAACTCTAAGGAAATAACTAGAGGTAAACAACCATGCCCACACGGCATCTACTAACAGGTACACTCAAAAGATATCACTCCTGCCCTTCCCCATCGGTATGCGCATCATCACCTGAATAGCCTGGAAAGGGGGGAAAACAACAACTATGAGCTGACGCTCAGTAGGAAATAATAGGCAAGTGTACGTGATTAACAAGTTAATTACATTTTTCATATGCCATGCTAAATAAAAGAAATAAAAGATGATACAATAAAACAGCGTAATACAAAGATCTTGCAAGGTCAAGAAATATAATGATGACAAGAGATAACAAGATAACAAGTACAAGAATTTACAACAAGAGATAGTAATAGAGAACTGGCCAACAAGCAAGTATTTTAAACGCCATTTCAAGCACGATCAAGTAACAAGTAACAAGAGATTTTTATGACATAGACGTTACACTAGTCAAGTACTCGGTGCAATGTCTCACCATGTCATTAACATCCCATGGGCTCACTAATTTTCGGGCGCTCTTCCCAGGACCAGACCGGGCCCTTATGATGCGTTGGCATTGATTTATTGGATCCAAGATCCCACGTTATCTAGACATTCAGTCAAGTTAAATGGCCAATTAATCAGAGGAATTACTGCCACAAGCATGAGATTTAAGGACTAACTTGTCCTTGGATTCACTAAAACAAAAACTTGGTTATACGGTCACTTTGGGCCGCATTACAAGAATTGGACCAAAAGTTAGTCCACGAGGTCAACAAAGAATGGCTGACAGTGTACCGTTCAGGTGTGCAAGCAATCCATTCTACTGGGGTAATAATGACTATCCAGCAACTCCAGCAACTTAACAATCATTTTAATCCTAATTACCAAGTTAATATACCAAGGATTATCATTTACATTAAGCCAAATCGCCAAAAAGATGATTCAAGATAATAAGGCAAAGAACAAGCTCGCACAGGAGTGAAAAAGCATGCATTAACAGAAATTTAGTTACACAATTAACCATTAATTATGTGGGTTTCTATTTAACCATTGTATGCGTTGCAATGGAGATGGTGAACGACATGTTTTTACACTATGATTGAATGTAAGGACCAATGTAAATTGAGATCATAGGGTTACATGTATGGGTCACTGATTCCTCAAAAATATAGTTTTCAATTGGACTAAGTTGAATGGGTCGATTCCCTAGTGGTCCGGATCGATCCTTGAGTCGAAAAATGACTAAAACATGTTTGCTGGTGTATGGGTCGACCCCTGGAATATCTAGGGTCAGCCTGGGTGATGGGTCGACCCATGGGGTCGACCCCTATAAAAATAGACTCTGTCTGTTGAATGGGTCGACCCCATAGGTCAAGAACCTGCTGCATGGGTCGACCCATTGGATCGACCCCCGCACTGGGCTGCATGGGTCGACCCCATGGGTCGACCCCTGCACTTCCAGAAACGACAGTGGCTTCCGGAAAACACAAGAACTCACCCAATTGGGGTCTAAATGGGTTGGGATCTTAACCACATGCTCTAGGGTTCTTAATAGACATACTAGGGTCATAATACAAGAGTTTTGAAACATGAATTTCAACAGAAATCAATTGAATCAAAACCTATCTATGATGAACACATGAAAATCTAGTTCTTGACATGTTTATACTAAATCGTAAGATTCTCTCAATATATACAACGAAATTTGGGGCTTCTTATATCAAAAGAAAGCTACTTCGATGCTGATTCCATCTATGTATGATATGCTATATGGGGATCAAGATATATAACTCAAAATCAGCCCGAAATCATGCTTTGACTCAAAAGAACACAGCATAAATCAAGCCTAGACATGCTCTTACTTCGATCCAAAATTCTCTAAACTTGCTCAATGAAATTTGGGGCTTTTTACGCCAAATGAAAGCTAACATGCTGATGCTTACATACATGTATATTAATTAGAGTTTGGCTATTATAACCTACCTCAATCGAAGAGAGAACTTAAAGCCCTAGAATGAAGAACGAACTTGACAGCACCTTAGAAAAATCTCGATATCTCCTTGGATACCTAATGAAATTTAGGGCTTTTACAACAACTGGAAAGAGCTCGTTGAGATGAACAATTTGATATATTTATGTAAAGGTTTTGGTTAAGGAAACCTACCTCAATCGAAGGAACAAAGAGGAAAGGAAGGAGGACGACGGTTGTCGACCCACCTCCACTAATTGACCAAGATCTTCCTAGATCTGAATCCTCTGCGAACCCCACAGCCACCAAATGAAAATAGACACGAAGAGCTTTATTTTGATACCTCATACAGCTTCTGGAGACTTCGGAGCTGGGAGAAATCGACGACGCAAGTTGGTGTTTGAAAACGGCGCCGCCAAGGTTGACTTCAACAAAACTCGGCCGCCACCACACTCTAGAGTTAGGGTTTGGTTCGATTGATAGAGGGCTATTGATCCTTAGATCGTGGCCTTTCATTTGCCAACGATTTGAGCTCATTTGGTTGAGTATTAAGCTCTAATTTGATGTTTTAAGATGGGGTTAGGTAAATGTTAACTAAGTGTGCACTTTTAGGCTTAATCCACTAATTAGACCAAATTACGGATTTTTGCTGGGTCGATCACAGAAGACAAAGTTGCTAGCTACATGGTCCTTGACCCAACTAGCATTTTTCCAGATTTTTATAAGGTAGTCGAATTTTCACTATTCTATTTTCTAAGGAATTAAATATCAAAAATCCAAAATTCAAGTATTAAATCATTAAAAATTCAATTTTCAGCTAATAAAAGCTTAATAAATACATTGGGCTCAATAAAAATTTTCGGGGTATTACAATGATAGTGCCATCGCATTGCGCTAGGAGTACTTTCTCTTATAAATTAGTGAAACACCACGAGACTCGTTATGGAAATTACATGCTTATTAATGGCATAGCCTTTATAAGGCTGTGTAAATACTTTCTAGCTACATGCTTGCATTCTTATTCATGAAAGGCCAACTTACGTCTATCTTACTTGTTCATATACTCGATCATGTCTACTTGCTCAGATATATCATGATTCTATATTCTTGAATGTTTTAGTTTATGCCGTATGATTTACCGCATTATCATTCTTATCCTGGTTCTAGAGTTAAAATATTAATCACTTAAATATCGCCTTCATGTTGATACGAAGATACCTACTGGGCATGTGTGCTTATTCCCTACTTTTTTAATCTTTTTCAAGAAATTCTAGTGGGTCGGATTCAGACTACTCAAGTGATGGATCCGAGAGCGATTGAAGGTCAATGAAATGAGAGAAGCCTTAGTCATTTTGTGTCTAGTCAAGTCAAGTTGTAATTTTCTATTTCTTTTGAGTCATATGATGTCAGATGTCAAAAGAAATGGTCTTATGTACTTGTGATTATTCTTCTTATGAAATAAAGTTGAAGTTTGAGGAAATACTTGTGCAATTATTCTTATGTGATTGTCTTATGCTCTGATGATTATATTGCTCGCTTGAGGCGTACTAGCCGACTGCCCATGTTCCCGAGATTCCTTTCGCTGTATTAAAAGCTCGGGGCGTGACAGTTAAAGTGGTATCAGAGCCTAGGTCTAAGGACTCACTTATTCCTAGGAAGGATGTCATGCCATAGGTTAAGTCCAAGGCATTAGGACCCACACCTATGAAACAAGGAAAGAAATACCCAACCTATGAGAGAAATTGGGTAGAACCCGGGATGAGATAGTAATTAAACATTATCTCTAGAATTATCCCTATTGATTCCATAGGAGTTGACAATTTTATTTCCTCTTCTCAGGTACCTCATTCTTACAATGGCTCACAGTGTTGATTAGAACGGAATGCAACAAACCGTTGCAGGTCTCACCCAGGCTTTGTAAATTATGGCCCAAGCAGGCGCAAGGGCAGGGGCTGGTGATCTGCACCGCAACTTCCATTGTCTAAACCCTCCGTGATTTTATGGTTCCTCCAATCTAGATGAAGCTGAGAACTGGATCGATGAAATGAATCGTATATTCAAGGTCATGCAATGTGCCGACCAAGAAAAGTTCATCTTACCATATTTCAACTTAACAAAGACCCGCGCACATGGTGGAAGTCTATTCCTACACCGCCTCAAGATGCACCACACACTTAGGAAGGATTTCTCACACTATTCCGAGCTACTTCTCGGAGCATGTTAGGGAAAGGAAGGCAGTGGAATTTGCCTCCTTAAGGCAAGGAATGATGTCCGTAGCAGAGTATGAGCTCCAATTTTCTCGCCTAGCACCTTATGCTCAGCATTTAGTGAGCACAGATCTTCTGAAAGTAAATCGTTTCATGGATGGGTTAAGGCCCGTCTTCATTCAACAACTTGGCTCACAAAATATTCGGACCTATGCGGAGATGGTCCAACGAGCCCATCTATATGAAAGGACCTTGGAGAAGGTCGAGAAACTCAAAGGCAAGGGGGAGGAGCCGAGCTGAAGGTCAGATCAACGAGGAAGAAGAGAAGAAAAATTTAGCATCACTTACAACTCTCGGGACAACAAGAAGAGATCCCGAAATGGGAGTGGTAGTGGCTACCACAAGAACAAAAAGGTGAAAGAGGATGACAAGCAAGTCATGGCAGCTTGTACATTCTGTGAGAAATTCAGCCATGCGGCCGAGGAATGCTAGAAACGCCTAGGGGCGTGTTTGTGATGTGACAGTCGGGAGCACCGCATGCCAGATTGCCCCCTTATGAAGGATCAATCTTCTAGTGGTGGACGCAAGCAACAGGCGCGTCTTAACGCTATTATGGATGATGAAGAAATGCCCAAGAATGATGGGCTAATAGAAGGTACTATTCGCATCTATTCCCATCCTGCATTCGTGTGATTTGATACTGGTGCTTCCCATTTCTTTATATGTACTACTCTTGCAAAAACCTTTCCAGTTTCATCAGTTCCTTTACCTTTGGACCTAGCTATCACTTGTCACGCCCCGAACCGATAGCAGCGGAACGTGTCGTTTGCTCGGAACGTGGCAGTTAAACAGTCATGTCAATCAGAGCATAATCATTTTCACAAAACACAATTTGGACAAATAACAAATTTCATTTCAAATGTAAGTTCTTTACATATTCGGGCCCATAATAAACGAAAAGACTCAATAAAGAAAAACTACAATGAGACATAAAAGGTAAGATAACCAGACTAGACGGTTCATCTAGATGTCAGAGTTCTCTTCACTCTTACCCTTGCCCATCATGTTCGGTCTCGTTGTCACTAAGGTCATTACCTGAAAAATATTGGAAAACACAGGGTGAGCGAACGCTCAGTAGGACTTAATATCTCATGCTCCAAGCTAGCTTTAAGTCAATTACAGTTTCACATGCGCATGCAGGTCATGCAAGATATAAAAATCAAGAACTATAATGACACGAGATAAATTCAAGAACTATAAAAAAAAATGAGTAAGCAAGATGCTAGGTACACTTATAAAGAGTAAGGACAATGACAATGAAGAGAGTATAGCAAGAACTTTCATGTCAGAACATCAAGTACTTCTCATAATGAGGAAACAATAACAATCATCCCTCTATGACGAATAATATCACGAGGGCGGTTAATGAAACTAGCACAATATTCTCTCTATGATGACATTATCATGAGAGCTTTCATGTAACTAGCACTGTGGAGGATTGTCAAGACACTAAGGGAATATCACGATGATATGATAACCCCTCCAATAAGGCAATTCAAGATCTTTTCCTGATGAACAATAAGTTGTGAAAAGATGCACTATGATGGCAATTACTCTCGATCATCACTATCACAAAAGTGTTTGCACATCTAGCACTACATAGGATTGTGTACTATGATGGCAATTACTCCCGACCATCACTATCACGAGAGCGTTTACACATCTAGTACTACATAGGATTGGCCAATGCACTAAGGGGAAAATCACGATGATATGACCGCCCCTCATGGAAATAGCACTAAGTAGTATTTGGTCGCACACTTAGGAGTTCTCACGACTGTATGATTGCCCCTAAATGCCAATAACCGAGTTGGTGAATGCCAGCACCCGATCATCGTATACCGGTAACGTTTGGACTTTGCCTCGTCCAATAGGGTCAGATCAGGACCCGTAGCATTTAAAATGTCATTTTAGTGGGATCCATAGCCCCTGACATTTAGTTTAGACTAATTCCATATTAATGGCCAAGAATTTCAAGGATCAAGCATGTAAGAATAAGGATCAAGCATGTAAGAACATTAAGATAGATTTCATGGAACATAGAGTTTAAGGATAGAACTTGTAATAAAGATGATATATCAATAAACCATATGAGTACCATGACATTCTGAAAATCTAGGTGATTAGGTACAACCGACTCAGTCGGCCTTGAGGGAATCCAAGGCTGCGAGGAGACTTACGGAGGTCCCAATGACTAACTTGCCAATCCAAAAGAATGGAATATCTAACGGAGGGCTCGTATGTCATCGAGAGTTGAGGTGTATAACGTGAACCAATCATGAAACAGGGACTCCATCTACGGACGTGAGATGAGAGTGCCAAAAGACCCAAGGTATGGGTCATAATTGGAAGAAAACGGCGAGAACATGAATGCGTTAATTATAGAATTTATGTCTATCCAATTATATAATTAACTATAATTAAATAAATTTATATTAATTGACGTCTATGAGTAATGTCATTTATTAATTAGCATCCACTTTGAGGGACATTAATTCTATGATTTTTAACTTAATTTATTTAACAAGAATTCACGTCAATATCTATTTAATTGAATAATTTTAAAACATACATTCAAAGACACATTTTTTTATATAAAATAATTTAGAGAAATAGAATATATGATAATTAGGAGAAAAATTCAAGGATTCCAAATATATAATTTTTATAATTTTATGTTACATATGTTAATAGATATGAATTTTCAAAGATATAGTTACAAATATATACATACATACATACATACATACATACATACATATATATATATATATATATATTAAAGATATGACGACATTGCAACATGTCGTCAAAATGAATCAACGACATTCTCAATGTCGTCATTTCAAAAATATAAATTCTAACTTCTTCAAACCTCCTGTTCTCGACGTACACACGTCGGAATCACGTGTTCTATACATGGAAATGACGGGCTCGAAAAACTCTACCTAACCAGGTGTTCAAATTAATTTTTCGTTGAGAGATGGGGGATCTTGAGATAGGAGGCATGAAAAATGGTGCAACCACTCTCACTACCTCGGTCACCTCCCCAATAACATACCCATAAAATTTCATGGCCAAAGGACACTATGGCGCCCCAAATAGGCCATCAACGTTAAAATATATAACTATGGTACTACCGTAACCATTGCAATTCACCGTGTAACTATTAGAAATTCATATATTTAATAAAGTTAATCATTAACAGGTTAACACACCATATATTCACATGAAAATTTACAATAAATTTTGGGGATTTCAAAGATATATTTTTCTAAAATTTTAATTATATGATTACATGATTATAAAATATTTAATCATGATTTACTTCTATTCACATAATGATTTTCTACTTAGAGCATGCAGAAAGTCATGGCATCAAACGTATAAAAACATGCAGGATGATTAATCGGATTTGACTTGAGAGATTACCTACCACTTTGCATTGATGTTCTGACAAACAAATAAAAAAAGAAGAAGGATGATGATGACGGCAACTACTGCAGCTTCCTCTGTAACTACAATCAGCAAGACGAAGAAGGGGAAGAAGAACTCTTCTTCTTCACGATAATAATAGCAGCCGTAACATGTACAAGGCAACGACAGCAAGAGAGGCCTGTTTGTAGAAAAGGAGAGGAAGAAGAAGCAACGGCTTCTTTGCATCAATGGTGCAGGACCCCCCCTTCTCCATGAATGTAGCATAGATTTGTTGATGGTTGATGTAGGGAACAACATGAGCAACGGCGTTAGCCGGCTCGTCGATGGAGGTTATTTATAGAGTGATGGGGTTTGAATCCTGTTAGGAATAAGAATTTCTAGGTAAAACAATCCTACTTTATTTAAAGCTTCCTTATGTAGGTCTCCTAATAGGTATAAACCTTTCCCATGTGCAATTGCCTATTGCTTATTCACAGCCTCCTTCCAAATCTTCATTCGACGCCAACCCAAGTAAGTATCGAAGTCCAATTCTCCTATGCAAGGAGGAAGGTTCTGGTTCTTTATATATATATTATATATCCCATTTTATCCCTTCGTGGTTGGTTTGGCTAAAGGCCCACTAAAGGCTTAACAATTGGTCAAACCCCATGTGTGTGGGTTAAAGTTATGTAAAGCCTAAATTGTATATGGATGACATTTACAAATCATGATTTGTTTTGGGCTAAAAGAAAAGAAAAGAAAGAAACAACCCACGTAGTTATAAATCTATTTATATATATATTTATATATGATTTGGCTCATTGGCAGTCAGTGGGCTAGGTTCCTAATCATCCTGGTCCATTGTGTGGTCCCCTTCTATAGGTATATGGGTTAAAGAGAATCATGGCTCCCTCACGTGAAGCCCATGAGGGTTAAAGGCTCGGGATGGTTCGGCTGTGGGTTGGACTTTGTTGGTTTAAGGCCTCATGAGTAGTTGGATAGGGCTTCTTTATGGGTATGGGTTGAGGCCCTTATATATATATATATATATATGGTAAGGATTTAAGGCCCCTTTTTAATGTATGAGGCTTTATTTATTATATAGTTATAGGTTTGGGAAGTTTGTGTTATGGGCTTTGGTTAGGGCCCATTATGGTTTAGCATTATCTGGGTTGGATTTTTATCATGTTTTAAACCTTAAACCTTTATTAAGACTCACTAATTATACATGTTAGAATTTTAATGGGTTTTAGCTTATATTCCAACTTCTTTGTTCACTTGTGAGTATAACTCCATACGGGGATTTTATTTCTTAAAATTTTATTTATTTACCATTGTCTTGGGTATCAGAGCCGGGTTCGACCCTATGAAATTCTTTATATATTTGTATGTATATATATTTGGAATAAGGTCCCTTCTAAATATTTAAATCATATTTTAAATTTAAGCCATAATTAGATAAAAGGATATATTCAATTTCCATTACTCACTTATTTATTTTGGCTCTATTTATCGATATATATATATTTATTATTAATCATAATTATTTCATGACTATTATTTATAGTTATTTTCATTTATTTCATATTTAAATTTTCAGGGTGCTACATCACTACACTCTTAGGACCTCGAACTAAACTTACAACTTACTACCCTGATAGTGAGGTAGTTGTAGAAGGTCATAATCTTCCTGTAAATCTCGTATGCCTTGACATGGATGGCTAGGATACTATCTTAGGTGTAGATTGGCTTGTAGACCATGACGTCTTTATAAATTGCCACAATAGGATAATCTCTTTACGGAAACCAGGTCTTCCAAGATTTTCCTTCCTTGGTATCAAATATAGGAAGCATCCTATCATCATATCTGTTGACACCCATTTTATACCTTTGAGTTGGGTTACTTTCTTGCCTTTATTTATGATGTCCCAAGTTGTTCGTCGTTTATTGGGTCATGTTCTGATGGTTTTGTGGCCTATTTTATGGGTATTTTCTCCCTGGTTGGGCTTTCTCCCATGTTTTCTCGAGTTTGGGCATAATGGAACTTGGTCTGACCAGGTCTTTGGGCTGAGTATGCTTATTTCCTATTTTCTTCTATGGCCACCTTAATAATGGTCTCACGATAGGCCATTTCAGAAAGGTGGCGGTCCATTGGATGACCATTTTTTCTCAATCCCTACGTCGACCTGACCTTTTCTGCGTCGACTTGTTATTTTCTATAAGCGGTCTCGCGATAGGCCGTTTTAGGGAGGTGGCAGTCCATTCATGACCGTTTTCATTTCCTGCGTTGACATGTCCCTTCTCTGCGTCAACCTCACTCTTTCCTGCGTCGATCTGACTTTTTCTGTGTTGACCTATTATCTTTATAAACGGTCTCCCGACAGACCGCCCCATAAAGATGGCGATCCATCAAGTTCCATTTTTGCTTGGCAGTAATTCTTGTTTTGACCTGGTCTTTGGATAATTGAGCATATTTATCCTATTTTTTTATTTTTCAACGGCCAGGAGAATAGCGGTCGGCCGATGGGCCATTTAGCACCCTGGGCGGTCTATCGTTGGACCGTTTCTGTCAGTCGAGATTCATGCATCGACGGGCGGTTTCTTTCTCTATCCATGGTCAAACCCCTTTGCTTGATCCACGGATTCTCAGCCAAATCGAGCGTCGTTTGATCCTGATAATTTGGAGTATTATCTTCATTTTATTCAACACAATCCAAGTCTAATTCCCGCCCAAAAGCCCTCCATTCGAGCTGGGGTTTCAAGGGCCTATAAATAGAACCCTTGGGTCATGGCCGCGGGGGGGTGGGGTGGATGAAGATCGGAAGTTCGCGTCGAAGTGCTGTCGCTTTCTAGAGCAAAGTCCAGTCAGGGAGAAAGGCTTTCTACGTCCCCTAAGCCTTTGGTCCAGGGAGTAGTCCATTTCCTTCACGTTTTTGAGTCATAGCTTGAGTTTTTCTTGGCCATTGTCTTAGCCATTCCATCACCATTCTCTTTCATTTCTCTTCACGTTTTTCACTGGCATTCTAGCATTTTTACATCCTCCCATTGTTTTCATGCCCCATAGGGGTTAAAAAACCCAACCCCCAGGTATCTCCCCTTTTAAATATGTGTTCTCTTCGTCGTTCCCATTTATAGATATTGCACTTTCATAAACTAATCGAGGGTCATTTTGTCTGTCATTTGTGTTGTCTTGCAGGTCATCAAGTGTTTCAACGCGAGGCCCGGCCATCCCTCCTGGCCGGCTAGAAGGGGTGGAGGATTGGGTTCCTCGGCTCGGGATCTGGAAGCTTTTGCGGTCTACCTCCGACCATTTACCTGGGATAGTGGTCTTCCTTAGACCGTCTCTCCTGTGCATGTGGCCGATTGAAGACCATTCAAGTCTTACACCCGAGTCTTCTTCCCGTGCTCTCTTCAGTGCTGGTAGCGGCCTATCGTCCGGCCGTTTTCACTCTTCAGCGGTCGTCAAAAGACCGTCTACATCTTGCACCAGCGCTATTTTTGGATTGGCGAGTGTCTTCATCCGTCTCACTTTCCAAGGTACGTAGTACGCTTCTCTTTGCACTGGGTATCTTCGTGGCGATCACAACCTGATAGTGTGTGTGGATGCTTGATTTCATTACCTTATTTGTCTACTCCCATGTTTGATTTAATGCCATATTAGTTCCATTCACAATCACACACACCCACACTTCTTTCTTTGGGTTAAAAATCTATCTACATCCCTTTTTTGGCGATCACGGTGGGACACCTTATGCCCATCATGCTTCTGACATTGCTGACCTACTCCTCTATGATTGTTTGAGTCATTTTAGGTCCCCACGGATTTTCCATTTTCATTTCTTGCCGTTTTCTGATCTCTGGGTTGATTGCGATCCTCTGTGGGCTGTCTCCGGTATCCAGCGGCTGGTCGATAGACCGCTTTGTTTCACCTCAGGTACGTCCGTCGACCTTTAGTTCTTGTTGTTTGCTTTTGTGTGTCTGTTACCTTTTACGGTCCTGTCAGGGCCATTTCAAGCAGGTGACGGTCATTCATCAGACCGCTTTTCTCACTCAGGTACGCGCCAGACTATCCCTGTTACTGTTCAGTTCAATCTTTGTTTTTGTGTTCGTTGCTCCCTAGAAGATTGTGGCCCCCTCAGGACCATCCCACTCCCTGTGCGATCTCCCATCAGACCATTATTTCATTACAGTGCATCCCGAGATTGACACTTGTGCTTTGTTCTCCATCATCTTACTACTTGTTTTGGGTGCTGATTTATCTTCCCCTGGTTATCATTCATGTCTATACCATTGTTGCCATATTTATATCATTGTTTGATCATTGTTTGTTAGCTTTTAGGCTCGAATTTGCATGCACTCCGGTGCACATAAGGATCATACATTTTTATCATATTAGTTGCATACCTACCCTGGTAGGAGATCCTCTCGCCTCCATATTCCTTGGAGTCGACTAGGTGATCCTATCCGGGACCTCCATAAGCCCCCGTGAGCTGTGGATTCTCACACGGACGCCGAGCAGGTTGTACCTTCGCCACCCCGTGTTTAGGTTACATCCGTGAGAGAGAGTTTACACTTAGAGTCAACCTAGTCCACTGATCCACTCCTAGTAGGAATCTCACTTTTTGGAGAGAACTTTGATCTAATTCAAATCATTAAAGTCCCAAAAGGGGAAACGAACTAAATTTTTTCGAGCATCATTACAAACTTGGTTGATTTTGGTTGCCTCTCATCCCGTCTCTTGTATGTGTTTTGTTTTTTATTTTCATCCTGTTAAGTGTGTTTATTGTTTTGTGTTGTCATCTTTGTGTTAGGTACCACGTTGCATATGGAGTTGTTTCCCATTCATAGGATCTTCTCCTAGGGGTAGTCCCTCCTTCATTTTCTATTTTAATCCATTATTCGATTCCACCATGTCGTCTTACGACTTTTCCCAGCCTCGTGAGGACTCTCTTCCTTAGGGACTCTTAGAGGACCCACCCAGGGTCATTGGTCAGGGGTCCGCCCCTCCATTATCTGCTGTCGTTGAGGGTGGTCAACCCTCCCTTTTCAATCCTCCTACTCAAGGGTCTGCCAGTCAGATCCTCCAGATGATGGCCCAGCTGGATCCGGCCGAGCTTCAGGTCCTTCAGCAAGCCTTGCAAGGGTCAGATGCCCCATCATGTTCGATTTCGCAGGGTCTTGCTGCCACCTCTGCTTCCCAGTCCTTGGTTAATGGGCTCGGAACTTCCTCTGCCACCCTAATTGAACTAACCACGGTCCAGCCCAGGGTTCTTCGTTTTCCAAATCTAGAGGCGGGCCAGCCTTCTAACTCGGCCCATCAGGTTCTTGACAGAGGGAAGGCCGGGTTCATTCCATCTTCTCAGGTTGACCCTTATGGGTCCATTCCACCCATGCCGCAGGCCCTCGTGGACCCGGTTGATCCTCTACGACCTCAGGCTGGGGCCGCCCACTTGACTTATGCGGGTATGGGTCCTTCCTTGGAACAATACCTTCCTTATGGGCTTCCCCCTATATCCAATTATCCTTCGGCCCCTCACAACGGGTCCACTCCTCTTGCTTTACTCCCTCCATCCTGAGAGCGAGAGCTCCTCGATAAGTGGGCTGTAATGTAGCAACAACTTGACCTCCTTCAAAAGGGGGTCAGCCCACAGTCTTTGGCTGATGTCCCATTTTCTAGTTTCCATAACATTCATTTTCCCTCTCAGTCAGAGCTCCCCATGTACCGAAAATACGATGGGAATAGTAATCCCTACATCCATGTGAGGGACTTCTTATATGAGTCGGCGCAGTTTCAGTACGATGATCGCCTCATGGCGTATCTATTTCGCCACTCATTAGATGGGGTCACCTTGGAGTGGTTCTATGCATTGCCATTGGAGGACGCAGAGAGCTTTAAAGTTGTGAGGGAGAAATTTACTCAGAGATTTCAAGATCAGGTCAGCTCGGAATATTCATTTATTGATCTAGTGGCCGAGATGATGAAGGCTGATGAAGACTTCGCAACATATGCTGACAGATGGAGGCAGATGGCTGCCCATGTGCCTGGTCATATCCTAGAGGAGGAGAAGGCTAAGCTCCTCATTTTCAATGCCACCCCTACCTTCAGAAATATTTTGGCCATGAACGACATTACAAACATGCACCAGTTATACAGTAGGGCCAGGTTCATCCAGACCCAATTCAAGGATTCCCCTATCCACACCCTCTTCGAACCCCAGAAGCCCAAGTACACCAAAAAGCCCTAGGGGCCGGTCACCGAAGGGGTCCAGACGAATGAACAGGTGCAGGCCGTCAATTCCCAACCCACCAACCAACCCGCTCCACCTCATTTCCAGCAGCCTCCACGCAACCCTCAGTTCACCACTCCATCAAATGCCCAACCATACTTCATCGCTCCCCAGCAGCCACAACAGCCGCCATAATACCATAACATCCCTCCACCAAACGGCTATGCATCTGCGCGTCCAGGTCCTAAAAGGGCCCAGTACCCCCCATTGCCTGAAACCCTTCCCGATATCTTCTCTGTTCTCATGTCCATTGGGGCTTTACAACTTCCTCTAGAACGGCTGAATTGGAACCCGACCGTTGACCAGTCCAGATACTGCATTTTCCACCGGCAGCCCGGGCACACAATTGAGAGATGCTTCCAGTTTAGAGATCTTGTCTATGACCTGCATGAAGGGCAGCACATCAACTGGGCTGAGATGCGCAAAGTCATCACAGATATCGAGAGAAGATAGCAACCGCGACAGCACCACAGCCAGCACCGCAACAACAACAACAACAGTCTGCACAGGAATTAGGGATTCATGAGAATCCGATGCCCAACCACCCGCCCACTCCGCAACCTCAACCGTCGGCACCGGCTCATGTTAATATTGTTCACCGCCCAGCTCCCAACGCTGGGTGGTCTTATGATGATGACTCGTTAGCTCAACTCATGGCCCTCCACCATACCTACCGCAACTCCCCTTCGCCTTCCACCCCCGTTATCCTTTAGCCTGCCACTACAACCGCCATCACACTTGCTAAACCCTTCATCCTACCCTCCGCATTGCCCAACATTTCACCCGTCTTCGCGCCAACACCCACTACACCCTCCATTGTCACCCCTACGCCTAACCCTTCACCCATCGTTCTCCCGACGGCACCCGTTAAGCCTGCCTCCCCCGTCATCGCCCCCATTTTGCCTGCAACCTCTACTTTCACTCCCCTCATCCACCCTGTTGGGCCCATTAAAGCACCCTCCATGAGTCCATCCGATGCCGTGCCAGCACAAAATCTTGCCATCCGGAGCGGGCACCTATTTCATCGAAACTACCCTACCACTGGTGCACCCGCACCCAATCCTTAGTTCCCACAGTAGGCTACTGATCAAGAAGAAGTGGACCCCTTGCCCGGCACATAGTATGATTTATTACATCACTTGGACAGAATGCCGGCCAAGATCTCAATGCTTGAACTGATTAAGAGGTCCAAGTTACATCAGGATGCCTTACGGGATTTTCTACATAAGGTTCTAGTGAATGAAGATATGGTGCTAGACAGTCTGCCATCGGCTTTGGTCACGATCACTAAGGGGCCGGCCATTTCCTTTTCTGAGTCTTAATTGGCACCTCCCGAGGCACACCAGATGCCGCTCTACATTTCCATCACCTTGAATAAGGTGGCTATTGATGCGGCTTTGGTTGACACTGGAGCCTCTAAAAATGTCTGTCCCCTCAGCACTCTACGTGCATGCAACATTTCTAAAGACATGTTAAGGCCTACTCCAACTACAATCGCGGCCTATGACAACCCAAGGAGGGCCTGCCATGGGGTAATTACCATTCAAGCAGAGCTCGGGCCACTAACAATGCCCGTGGAGTTTTATGTGCTAGACATTGACCCAATGTTCAAGGCTATTTTGGGTCATCCGTGGATTGACAACCTCCATGTTGTACCATCTATCGCACACCAGTGCCTTAAATTCTCATTTCAAGGGCGGGTAGTAAAGGTCAAGAGCATATCCACGGTCCAAACTGTTGAGGCCATTTCCAACAAAATATTGCCAACACTCTGGCCAAGCAACAAGCAAGTCATTTCTGTAATGGATCTCGATTTCCCATGGGCTTATGCACACCGCAAGCCAGCCGTCGTGCAAATCAACATCAATAAGAAGCTCACGATGAGAGACCCTAAAGGTTGAAATATGATATTGAAATTAGGCTATAAGCCAGGCTTGGGTCTCGGCGCTCAGCTGCAAGGGCAGACTAAGCCAATCCCCAGGGGTAGAAAGATGAATAGAAGGGGTCTCGGATACCGAGAATCCTCATTATCAGTCATGGGAGACTCAGGGTCGTTAACCTAAGACTATCGCCAACATTTTGTGAAGGGGCCGTTATAGCCTGGTACCTTAAAGACACTGCCCCGTCTTGATAAGAAAGAAGATGTTGCCTGTACACTTGCTGGTCCGCCATCGCCGCCAAGGGGGCCAGTTGATGACATGAGTGATTTCAGTGAAGATTTTGCACAGCTATTTCATGAAAAAGATCGTCCAAGAAACCCTGAGATGTAGCTCGTGAAATACACACCAATAGAGCCAGCCTACCATCCTCGGGAAGAAGGGAGCTCACTGATTGCCTTTCCTTGGGCTCCCTCTCGTTTGAAGTCTTTTTTCCAAGAGCTGGAATCTGTACCACGCTCACCTCCTCTCCTAATTGATCCATTCCTATTTTACCTGCCCACAGATTTTCTTATCGTCAGGACATGCACTTGTTGTCCACCTGTTGATTTGTCTACTCCTTTCCTCTCCTCCTTCGATCCTTTCTTCAACATCTTCTGCCCGTCCATTTATCCCCTTAGGCTTCCTCCTCCACCTTCCTCGCCATCTTGCTGCGTACTCTCCACTGATCTCAAAAAAAGCATCAATTTTGAAACAAAAATTTCAGTGGAGGATTATGCTATGTTCTGTCAGTCCTCTTCCTTGGGGCATGAGGCCCATGTTCCCCTTCCATTAGATTTTCTATCTCTTAGGTTAAATGTAGGGTCCGTTGAGTCTAGGGAAGTAGAGTCTGTGAGGTCTAGTGAAGTAGGATATTGTTCTAGTGTCTCTAGCCCTTTCACGCTTACGACGCGCCCAGTGATGTGTCATTCTAAATCCGTCCCTTATAGGTTCCTCCAGGATCTCGCTCAATGCTGTCACACTCTCCTTAGATGCCCAGAGTTCGTAGAAACGGGCATCGTCTTAGATGATGATGAGGAGCAAGATGGGGTGTGGAGCGATGACAGACTAGGAGTTTATGAAATCATAGATGAGAAATACCCGATAGATTTTGAGGACAGCGGCGTAGATGACACTGCCAACTTGCACGCCCAAGGTTTGACGGGATTCGATGAGCCGTCGTCAATAGTGGATGAGTCTACGAAGAAAATAAATCTTGGAACTAAAGAGGATCCCATGATCATTCTTATTTCTGCTAATCTCCCTCCTCAGGTTGAAGAAGAATTGGTCAAGGTTTTGAGGGAGTATATCGATTCCTTTGCCTGGTCCTATAAGGACATGCCTAGTCTTGACCCCGCCTTGGTAGAACATAGGCTAGTACTTAAACCAGGGACAACACCCGTGAAGCAGAAACTAAGAAGATTCCACCCCCACATGGCCTTGAAGATGAAAGAGGAGGTCGATAAATTGCATAAGGCCAGATTTATTCGGGTTGTCTTATATCCTCAGTGGGTGGCAAATATAGTCCATGTTATGAAGAAAGATGGAAAGGTAAGCATTTGCATTGATTTCAGGGATTTGAATAAGGCATGTCCCAAAGATGATTTTCCACTGCCTCATATCGATGTGTTAGTGGATAACACAGTCGGGTACGAAGCTCTTTCATTTATGGATGGTTATTCTGGTTATAACCAAATCCGTCTAGCTCCGGAGGACCAAGAGAAAACCTCGTTCACCATGCCTTGGGACACTTATTGCTACGTGGTCATGCCGTTCGGTCTGAAGAACGTGAGTGCCACTTATCAATGGGCAATGATGGCTATCTTCCACAATATGATGCATATCTATATGGAAGCTTACGTGGGTGACATTTTGGTGAAGTCGAGGTCAAAAGAAGAGCACCCCGCTATTTTGGCCAAGGTGTTGCAAAGGGCCCAGGAGTACAAATTGAAGATGAATACGAAGAAGTGTGTATTTGGAGTGTCCTCAAGAAAATTGTTAGGATTCATAGTTAGTAAATGAGGGATTCAGATCGATCCTAATAAAGAAAAAGTTGTCATGGATATGCCCCCGCCGAAGAACATCACTAAACTTTGGGGCCTAATTGGACGTTTATAGTTCATTCGAAGATTTATATCTCAGCATTCATAAAGATGTCGTCAATTCTTTGAACTATTAAAGGCGGGGGTTAAATTTGAGTGGAATGAAGAATGTCAGAAGGCTTATGAGGATCTTAAGGTTTTTCTATCCAATCCCCTAGTTCTGCAACCTCCTGTCCCTGGGAAACCCCTAATCTTATACATTTCTGTCATTGAGGACTCCCTAGGAGCTGTCCTGGCACAAGTGGATGATGAAGGTAGAGAAAGGGTAGCCTATTACCTCTCCAGGTTGTTCAACCCTATAGAGGCTAAGTACACTACCATGGAGAAGATCTGTGCAGCATTAGTTTGGGTAGCTCAGAAACTAAAATATTATTTCTTAACCCATGAAGTTAGGCTGATCTCTAGAATGGACCCAATTCGCTATCTCTTAAAAAAACCTGTCCTTTCTAGTAGGTTAGCTCGCTGGCAGAGCTTCCTCTCCCAATTTGATATCACCTTCGTCACCCATAAGGCAATCAAGGGCTATGCTATTGCTGAACATCTCGCCCATTTGCATGTTCCTTGTATTGATTCCATCCAGGATAAGTTCCCTGATGAACACCTTGCCACACTTACTCATCATCCTTTCTGGTCCTTACAGTTTGATGGCACACTTAATTCTCAGGGTCGAGGGATTGGCGCTGTTCTCCTTACCCTGGGGGGAGTGACTATTCCCTTTGCTTATCATCTCTCTTTCCCTGATACCAACAACATAACCGAGTATGAGGCTCTCCTTGCTAGATTGAAACACGCCTATATCATGGGCACACGATATTTGAACATTATAGGAGATTCTCAGTTGGTGCTGCGCCAGGTTCTCTCTACTTATCGCACCTGTGACCCCAAGCTTAAACCCTATCAGGATTTGGTCACTCTCTTGGCTAGGCAATTCCACAAATTGATATACATTCATACCCCTCGATCTCAAAATATTCTTGCTGATGCACTTGCATCCCTTGCTTCTTCGCTCTCCTTCCCCCTCAGTCACCCCACTGAGACCATTGTGGTCCAGCGGTTAGACGCTCCTTCCCTTCATGATCCTTGGTTTGATAACGTTAGGAAGTCCGTAGAAAAGAAGGCTGAGAAGGAAGAATTGAAAAAAGTATCATTGGCAGAATTAGAAGAGATCTTGAAAGAAGAAGAATTGCCCTAGTACTACGAAATTGAGCAATATTGTAGGGATGCGTCATTCCCCGAGTCAGCTAATGCCGAGCAGCGTAAGGTCATTAGAAGAGTCACCTCAAGATACACAATCATTGCTAGAGAATTGTATAGGCATGCTCTTAATGGAGTTCTGATGAGGTGTTTAGATGATGATGAGGTCTGGATGGTCGTTGAAGCAGCTCATTGAAGTGAGTGTGGAGGGCATGTCAATGGTCAGGCCTTAGCAAAGAAAATTCTTCAGCAGGGCTATTACTGGCCTACCTTAGAACAAGATTGTTCTACCTATGTTCGCAGGTGCGTTCAATGCCAGCTCCATGCTGACAAGATTCTTGCTCCTGCTTCATCCCTCCATCCTCTTTTCGCTCCTTGGCCATTCTCCATGTGGGCCTTTGACATTGTAGGCCCGCTGGGTGATCCCAATTCTCAGATCAAGCAGAAATCCTTTATCCTTACCGCTACCGAGTATTTCACCAAGTGGGCCGAAGCTGTAGTATACACAGACATCAAAGCTACCACGGTTTGCCGCTTCATCTTGAAGAATATCATCTCGCGGTTCGGAGTACCGAGTGACATCATCACCGACAACGACCTCAGTTCATATCACCGAAACTCTAGGACCTCTGTAAGAAGTTTAATATTTCATTGCATCATTCATCTCTATATTATCCCCAAGGCAATGGTCAAGCCAAGGCCACCAATAAAACCCTTCTTAAAATTATCAAGAAAACATGCGAGTCACATAAATTTTCTGATTGGCCTGAGAAATTAGTAGAAGCTCTATGGGCTTATCGCACCTCTGTCCGCACTCCCACGGGGTAAACCCCTTTTGCTCTCACTTATGGGATAGAGGCGATACTTCCATATGAGATTTTGATCCCTTCCCTGAGAGTGCAGCTTGATAAAAAACTTAATATCGATGAACGTCGAGAGGCGTTGCTAGTCCAGTTGGAACTCTTAGATGAGAAGAGGCATAATGCGGCCAATCATGTTTCTGTCTATCAAAAGTGAGTCTCGTGCCATTTTCAAAAGAAGGTTATTGAAAGAAAATTTCAGGTGGGTAATATGATTTTGAAACGTAAATTTATTAGATCAGGAGGTCCCAGGTCTAAATTGCAACCTAACTGGGAAGGTTCGTTTGTGGTAAAAGAGGCTTATCCGAGGAACGCATACCGTTTAATCAACGCGGAGGGTGAAGAATTATCTCATGCGTGGAACGGGTTGTATCTCAAGCGCTTTTATCCTTAGAGTCAAGCTAGTAACGGCCCGGTGGTGAGGTGTTCCTCTCCTTGATCATAAAGGAAGATCCCTAGCATAACACTCACACACTACACGACATCCTTCGTCGGGTTTTCTAGCTTCTACGCAACACTATTTCTCCTTTGGCCATATTTGGGGAAAGTAAAAGTCCTTGTTCTTTTCCTCTCTTCAGTTGAATATAGGGGCAAGTGGTGAATAAGGGGGCGAGGACCCATCTAGAAACCCCAATAGAAAGGAGGTCTCAAATAGGGGCAGTCTGTTATGACCTAATTCCGCATGAAGCAATCACAAAAGAACGAAAGAAAAAAAGAAAAGGGGCAAAAATCAAAGCAAAAGCTAAAAGCTCACCCAAAAGTCCAAATGCTCCCAAGAAAGAAACTAGGCATGGCAAGAGTGGCAGTATAGTTTCCCCACAGGACGTCATGAGCCCGGTCGTATGCATGCCTAGAGCGGATGAAGGATCGATGACAGACAGAAAGCCCCAGCACAACATACCGAATCTCTGAAAAAAGGGTTGTCGTGAGAAGAACTCAAGCTCTAAAAAGCTCTATACCTATCCCAGGCTTACCTTTCAAATTCCCTTTTAATTTCCAAGGACCGAATCGTACCCTGGGTATGGCCTTAGTAGAGGCACCGTTATGTGAAATTGGTCCCTCGCCATGGATGGTCACCCTTAATGCACGTTGTACTTGGGAAACCCCTAATGAGATAGGTGGGTCTCTCGCCGCCGGGTCTGAACTGGTTTCAAAAGGGATAGAAAAATCAAATATTTTCAAAAAAGATAAAAAAAATCAAATATTTTCAAAATACATAAAAATAAAATATTTTTAAAAATACTAAAAATCAAATATTTCCAAAATCCAAAAATATCCAAATATTTTTAAAAAGACAAAAAAATTAAATATTTCCAAAATCCAAAAAAATTCAATCAAATATTTCCAAAATCCAAAAAATGCAAAAATCAAATATTTGTAAAAAGAAAAAAAAGAAAAAAATAAATATTTTTTAAAAGCTACAAAAATATTTTCAAAACCATGACATAGTTCCCCTGCATTTCATGGCATGCATTGCATCTCTTTTTTCTTACGTTATTTTTGCCTATTTAAATAAGGCTTCACCCCTTGACCAAACTTCAAGAATTGGTCTACTATTGGGCTTGCCCTCGGCAAGGGGTTAAGCCTAGAACAGATCTAACTTGTTTCTTTGTTTAGTGTGGGCAGAGACAGGTCCGTAAAGCCCGAGACACAAAGCCCATGGACTCTTTTCCATATTTTCTTATGTGCTGTCTTCTGAGGACCGTTTCTATTTACCTAGCGGTCACTTTTTGACTATCTCATCTTCCAGCGGTCATTAGGCAGGCCGCCATTTATCCGGAGCCTAAATGAACAGGCCCCTCTTGTTTTTAATACCCATGCGGTCTAATCTAGGCCGTCTTTATAAGCCCGACGGTCAAACGCTGACCGTCTTGTTATATGGCGGTCCCTCGATAGATAGTTTCCGTCTCCCAAGGACTGCTAGCCACAAGTTTAATGGTCCACTCAAACATCTACCTTTTTACGATCTATGGGAGGCCGTTTCTCTTGTTTCAACGGTCATATTGGGGCCGTCTTATTCTTTCAGCAGTCCTTTGTCAGGCCGTTTCCATTTCTAAGAGCCACATCAAACCACACATATGTGAAGAAAAGAGAGGGAAATCGATAGCTAAAGTAATGAAATTCTTTTCACTTATTTCAATCTAAAAAACATCAAAATCAAGATATCAATCCTTATACATCATGATAGATCACTCAGTCCTCAACCGGGCATCCACGCGAGGTCGGATCTCACGTAGCTCTCTCAGATAAAGCTGATACTCCTCTTGAATCTCAGTCACCTCTGCTAGAAGAATGTGCGTCTTGCTGATCTCCCACATGATCAGCGCACTCCTAACTACCTACTCATCCTCCTCCGTCCCAAGTCTTCTTGCCTGTAGTGTGGGTAGGTGGGGTAGTGCCGGAACCATAGTGCGCGGAAGTCCAACCTGTAGAGAGCACATGTGGGGGCTATACATCGCCAAGGTGGTGTTCCCCACAAGCCTCAAGTCCAGCCCAAACCTGCTGGGGAGCTTGAGGGTAGTGCCAACAAGGAAATCTGGGTGCATCATGAACCGATCAAGGGGCAGGGTGTTGAGGTAGATCCGCCAGTCATCTCTGGTCCTCCTGTCCGCAGTCGTGCACTCAACCTACTATGGAAACCCGAATGCGCCTCCGGTGAAGAAGAGTGGGTGGCTCCCGAAGATCTGACTGAGAGAGGGGATGTTCTCTTTGGGTAGAAACTTCAATCTAACCCTCATCCAGCACTCTAGCAAAATCATAGACCCGAAGAGAGGCCCACCAAGGGAAGCTGAGCTAAGATGCTCATATAGATAAGACAGAAAAGCCTGTGAGATAGACAACCCTCTCCACAACCCACTGATGACACTCAGTTTTGGTATGTCTAGAAGATGGTCAGTGGTAGGGAAAAGAATGGCCCCACACAGGCAAACAGATCTGCTTTGGCTATAGCCTCATTCCATCCACATTTATTCTTACAATGAGCAGTAACCCACTGGGCCATGGGGAGCAAGTGAATGTGTTGGGAATTAATCATGGTCCTAACATCTTTGGAATTGGGTAGGAATTCCCCTAGAATGAGTGAAGGATCTATAGGGGCAATGAAGTGACACACTAAGTCCTCGTCCCCTACCTTAGTCCTTGGAAAGGCTAGCAATGTCTCAACCTCTTCTAGAAGAATAGTAGCTTCGAATGTGGGGAAGATAAAAGTGTGGGTCTGAGGATGCCATATCTCCACTAGAGTTGAAATACTATGCCAATCGAGTGAAAGTTTGTGGTAATTTTTAGCCATGACAAGTAATGGATGGAGGTGCCAGGCTCTTAGGATGGAAATCACATCTAGTGGAAGTTCACGGACCATGGGGGCCACCCATTTTAGGTTGGAGTAACGCCTAGGGCCAGGAAGAAACTATGGAAAGAATGAAAGGAAAAGAGGAGAAAGAGGAGCAACATGAGGATTTGGAAAACAATTTCAACATATTTGAAAAGTGATTGACAAAGCATACCTCCGGTAAAGGATTGGTGCTCAGATGATTAGGAACGGAGGTCAACCGTTGTAGCACCTCGCGCTCCTTCCTAGCTGGTTTTGGCCCGTTGTAAGAGCTCTCCCCTGTTGGAACCATGGTTTTGATAATGACATTCTATGAATCATGTTAAGACTAGAATGTATGTATACCACAATCAAAACTCATCTGTGTCAGTCAGCACCAAGGTCAATGCACATTTATGTTTATGCATACATATAGGTCGGTGCACGCTTCTAAAGTAATGTACACAAGGCCGATGCATTTTTGTTTGAAGAATGCATATGTAGTCGGTGCATAGTTTTGCCTTACACATATAAAGATCGATGCATATGCATGCATATGGAAGAATAAGGTCGGTGCACGTTTTTGTACTCTCCTAATAAGGTCGGTGCAATCTTCGCTTCTTTGCACATAGAGTCAGTGCACATCCTGCGTGATTTTGCCTCGAGCATGTAGAAGTCAGTGCATACTCTACATTGGGTGGAACAAGTCAATGCATTCTCTGCCTTGTGCAAAATAGGTCTGTGCATGTTTCACCTTAAGCATATAACGGTCAGTGCAACTTCTGCAACAAGCTTATATAGGTCGGTGCATTTTTGTTGCTGCACGCATGCTAAGGGTCGGTGCACGTTTGTGTCTCATGCATACAAAAGTCGGTGCACTCCTGATAACTGAATGCATAGTCGGTGCATATCTATGTAGAAACGCATAGAAGGTCGATGCACGTTTTATCATACGCATACAGAAGTCAGTGCACTTTTTGCATCTTTCATATTAGGGTCGGTGCATGTTTCATCTTACGCATGTACGGGTCGGTGCACATCTTTGCCTTATGCATATAAAGGCTAGTGGACGTCTGTCTAATGCATGTAAAAGGTCTGTGCATTCAAGTCTATGCATGTCTCTAGTCGGTGCACATTTTGTCTCATTCATATAATTAGCCTGTGCATATGGATGTCCTTATGAACTCCTCCAGCTCACAAAGCGTTTGACTAAATGCCTCCATTCTGATTGGCAGGCTCAAGTCACTACAGACCCAGACTTAACTTACCAGCACGTGACCCAAGGCGAGTCTGGTCTAGAGACTTAGCCATGTGGAAAGCACTTCTTCAGATCTAACACGTGGACTTCAATCAACATATTCTTGCTGGAGTTTCTGGGTGGGAAACATATGTTCCACGTGCCCAATCCTTCACAGCATATAAATTGAAGCCAGATTCTTCAGATCAAAATACAAACAAAAAAGTACAAGAAAAAGGGGGATCTGAGGAGTGCAAAAAAGAGAGAGACAGTTGATGAGCGACAGAGAGACCAGGACTATCAAGAAGAAGAAAAGGAGAGGAAGAAGTAGAGCATCATACTTCTGAGAGATAAAAGTGAGATAGAAAGAGAAGGAGAAGAAGGAGAAGGAGAAGAGGAAAATTGAGAGATCACGAGAAGGGTCTGAAGACCTGTTCAACTAGAATTTGGATCAGATCGAAATCAGTTTGCTCCAGCATGAGCATTTTGATTTATCTTCACTGTCTGCTTTCCAATGCTGAATCTTTTGGTTTTCCATTTTTATTTTTCATTCTCCTTGTAAGATGTGTATCAGCGGAGGCTAAGCTGTAAGGCCCAACAGATCAAGCTATTAGGTAGCGGTGGCTAAGCTGTAAGGCCCAGTGGTCAAGCTGTTAGTCAGCGGTCAAGCAAGCTTTGAAGCTCAGCTGTTGTTGGCAAGCTGTGAGGCCCAGTCGTTCAAGCTGTTTGATAGCAGAATCCACACTCTAGTTGGAGTGTAGGGTGGATGTAGGTCCTGAGGACTGAACCACCTAAAAAGCGTTTGTGTACTGTGGTTTGCATGTTGAATCGTCAACTGTTAGATTTATGCTAGGCACGCTTCCATTTACGATTTTGTCTGAAAGGATTTTGTGTTCACGCATGCTTGTGTGGGTTTCGTCAATAGTATAGATTTGCTTGGGAGTCTGCTTTTTACAGTTCATATGTTCGATCTAGTGCTTCATTGGTGTTCATATTCAGTAGAGCTTAACTGAATTCTATTCCGCATAAGTTTAAAGTCTTCAGGTTAAGTTTTAAATTGTTCAAGTTTTTAGAAGGGGATTCATTCACACCCCTCTGAATTCTTGAGTGCACCATTGTCATCCTAACACTTGGTATCAGAGTGGGTATCTGCAACAAAAGGTCCAACGACCTGCATATTAGACCCTATCTCATTTTTGGTGCAAGCTGCTTTCATCTCGTTCATTACTATCTTCGATATGATTTGTATTTGTCTGTAATGGCTGAAATTCCTCAGTTTACTGGTTTTGAGTTTTATGGCTGGTTTGGGAAATTTAGAGACTACGTTATTTCTGTTGATCCTAATTTATGGATACTTATTGCACTTAGTCCATATGACATTCCACAGGATAAATCCCAATGGAACACTTCAGATAGACTGAAGTTTTCTGAGAATCAAAAGGCCCTGGAACTAATGAGAAGGGTGATAAATGCTGACCAATTTTCGTTCATTTCTGAGTGCAGGAGTGCTACTGAAATCATCAACATGATAGTAGCCAGCAAATGTGAAGATGAAGTGAAGTGCCTCATGGCCGGATATCACATCAGTGATCAGATGAAAGATGCATCTTCACAGGTAAATTCTGAAACTGATAATTTTAGTTTTGAAGATCTGGTTGCATTACATGAACATGTGATTGAAAAATATGAGAAAGTAAAGTCTGGAAAAAAAAAGCTAAGAAGAGAAATGATCTTTGAAATTACATGTTTAAAAGTAGAGAATAAGAACCTAAAATCAGACATGAAAAAGAGAGAAGGCTCTTGTGAGAAATGTTTATATGTGAACAAATTAAGTGCCAGCATTTAATCTGATGATGCTGAAGATAAAACACTGAGAGCTGAAGTTGAAAATCTTAAAATGAAGCTATAGGAATTTAAAAAGGAGAGATCTGAAATAAATAGATTGAAATTTGAAAATGAAAGTCTTAGAAACAAACTTCTTGAAGCTGAAAACTCATGCAATGAATGTGCTTTCTTAAAGGAACTGATTGATGATCTTGATTCTGATGATAACATGTAGAAGAGTCTAATCATGTCCTTAAAAGAAGAAAATGAGCTATTGCTCGAACAGAAAAAGGAAGCTGATCAATATGAAGATAAATTGTTAGAAGAAAATAGCAATCTGAAAGAGCAGAACAAAAAGCTAATGGTCCTGAATGTTGTTATGTCAGAAAAGCGGTTAGCTATGAAAAAAGGAAAATCTGTCTTGAAAGAAAATGAAGTTAACTGTGAAACAAAGCTAAAATAGGAAATAGACAAACTCCAAAGTTTGAATGTTGCTCTGCATCATCAAGTAATCTCCTGTGAAACTGACATTGCGAGTTATGAGATTAGCATTGCTTCTTTGCAAACTGAGATTGAAGATCTAAAAATTTCCTTGGCAAAATTTGTTAAAGGGAAAGATAACTTGAATAAACTCCTTGGCTCGAATGTAAATTTTCAGAAAGAGGGTCTGGGCTATAGTCCAGTTAATAAGAAAGTAAATGGCAAGAAGAATTCAACTGTGTTTGTAAAAAGGTCAGAACAAGAAAAACCCTCTGGTTCATCTATTTTTCATTTTACTACTCAGAAATCAGAAAATTCAATTAGAAATCTAAAAAAGGTTGAAAAACAGAAAAAGAAGAACAATGTTCCTCCTGTGAATGCCCTTAATACTTCTGGTCACGTAATGAACAAACCTATCACCAAATTGCATGGATGTCACTGCTGTGGTAGGAAAGGACATGTTATGGATGATTGCATTATTTTGAGAAATGATGAGTTAGATGCATGCAAACATGTAAATGCAATTAAAAACAAACATGTGAAAAGACCTGTTAGAAATGTTTCTGATGCATGCTTTTATTGTGGAAAAAGAGGCCACCATATGCATAACTGTAATTTAATGAAACAAGAAAATCAAACTTTTAGAAAAATTCATGCTCAAAATAGTTATGTTAATAAGCATGCTAGAAAATCTGAAACTCAGAAGGTTACATGTTTTAACTGTGGAAAGTTTGGGCATGTAATATCTGATTGTTGGTTTGTGAAAGACAATGCGATTTATCCTGTTCACAAGAAACATTATGCATTTAGGAGAGTTCATGATTATATCTTCATGCGTAAACTTCCCATATGCAATAATTGTAGAAAACTAGGCCACATTACTTCTGAATGCTCTTGGATGAGTGATTGGAATAATTGGAGAGCACCAATGTGGGGTGCTACTAATCCTGCTGGACCCAAGAACTCTTGGGCTCCAAGATATTTCAAATAACTTTTGGATGCAGGTGTGCTCCGGTGGATAAAATAAAATGGGGGTTTAATAAAATCAGGACACAAAGGTTAGTTACACCCCACTTATCAATTCTCTTCATTGAAATTGTCTGAATAATGCTCTCTGTGGAATGCTGCATACTTGATTGGAATAAATTGATGATTGATGCCATCTTGTTATGAGTAATACATGCTGATAATCTGATTCATGCAAATTCCATGTGAGATTTTTTTTAATTCATGTTCATGAGTAGATGCATAGGTCTGTATGACTTCTTGGTATATCTAATGGAAGTTGGGAGAAGGGAAGATGTCTTCTGTCTGGAAACCCACGCCATGTGTAGAGGCTAGACCTCTGCCAAGTACCAAGAATCCAAAACACTACATGTAGCTTAAATTTATGATGTGCATTTAGTTGCTGCATCTCTGTGTACGTTAAGAAAAATGAGTGATGTTTGGTTGAAATATCTGCACACATTGAGGGGGAACTGAGCTGATTAGAGATTGTGTGTATAATGTTTTGGGGCTGAACTGTCTGTTGGTTATTGCTGCATTGCTGCTTGGATAGTGGGCTAAATGTGTCTGATGAATAGTGAAGTGTTGCTATTGAGATATTGTTTTTGGAATCAGTTTAAGTCAGATCTTCGATAACAAGTCTCTTGGAAACACTGACTTTTCTACAAGCTGAGGGTTGAGAACTGTTGGGTCATATAGAAGGTTGCTTATCTGTTGCTAGACCTTTAAGGCTGAGTCTTTGGATATTCGTAAATTGGTCCTTAATCTTGACCATTGCTCTTGTGTGGCCTTCATTCATATCTCATTGCTCATCTTCTCCTTGACTTTTCCACTTCCATGTTCTCATCTATTCTTCATAATAAATTCATAGACTGTGTGATTCAGGGGGAGTAAAGTCTGAAATCTGTCACCTTTACTAATCTTCAATAGTTAACTACTAAGATAACTCTGAATTAAGAACAAAATTGATGATCTTAACTGAAGTGTGATTTTCTGTGTATGAAGATTAAATCTTATCTTAAAACACTCACAATTACCCTTGAATGACTCTTCAATGGTCTTAAAATAGTCTAAATTGGAACTGCTGAGAAGGTAGTCTAAAATCTGAAAGTCATTAGTAATAAGTCTATCTGATAGAAAATCTGGTGTTTATATGGTCCTTAAGCCAAGTTTTAAGAAAATTTTGTTAAAAGACCAGGGAATATGCCATTAACTGAAAAATAGAAAAAGGTAGAGCAATGGCATATCATTTGAGAAACTGATCATCTGTTTCAAAGAAATTCAGAGGTCAAGTCATGACAATGAATGCTACCTCTGTTCAAAAATATGAAGGATAAAGGTAAACTGTACTGAGTAACCAGGGATTCTGGTGTTTAATCAACATGTCTCCTTGAGTAAAAAGGTGCAGTAATACTAGAATGCTCAATCAAAATCATAAAAGATCAATGAAAAATATGGTTGACTCTGGGTTCTTTTCAATAAACTAAAGTTGTTTTAAGTTCAATATAAAATAGATTTTTTAATCAATTTTGGCTAATGATAATGACTAGTAAGATTAATGATTTCTCTGATTGGGCATTGTCCTTGATAAAACTGTTTTATTTCTATTGAGTTTGCTTCATAAGAATAATTTGTGAAGATTCATATTATAAGATATAATCCCATATGCCAGAAACCACATAGTGGTGTAGAAAGGCATTTTCTTTAAAGGTAAAGGGTATTCTGGGTATTGACGGTTGAAATTGGTAAAGTCGGTAGTATCTCATATAAAATACTCAACCCTACTTACTTTATCTATCATACCCTCGTCATTCAAGCCGAAACTCTTTCCCGCATTCATGATCCCTTCTCTCGTGCCCAGACCGTAAGCCTGTCTCTCAAGTTTCCCTTCTTCACATTTCTTCTATCCGCTCTTCTACGATTCATCATCCACCCTTTATCGCTTCTACCATGTCATCTCCGGCTACCGAGTGCAAAGGGAAGAGGAAGGCAATGGAGGAGCCGTAGCCAGAGGAAACTGTGTCAGCAACAGGTGCAGAGGTCCCACAAGAGGAGAAAGAAAAAGGAAAAGAAAAGGTCAAGGGGACGTCCTCCAAGCGACAACGGACACTCAATGCAGAAACCACCCAAGAAGTATCTGAAGAAGAAGGTATTCCTGCTAGGTCTTCAATGCAATCTGAGATAATTTTGGAAGCTGGCAAAATTGTGTTTCCACGGTATGTGGATTTTCACGACCATGAAATGACTTCAAGATATCCTGAATTGGTTGAGCTATTTAAATGTCAAAAATGGAAGAAATTTCTGAGTAAGCATAAAGTTTATTACCCTAGACTTGTTGCTGAGTTCTACAACAATCTAAAATATGATCCTGAATAGTCAAAACTTTTCACTATGGTTAAGGGGACTAAGATTGAAATATCTAGGCACTTCCTTCATAAAGTCTTTAGAATTCCTGAAGATGGGGAAATCGAAGGAGAGTCTGTGTATAATCTTCATGATGCATACTCCCTTATCACAGATGTGCCTATCAATCCCAAAGACAAGAAGCAAACTAAACTAGGTCAGTTTAATGCAAACAAGTCCTCTCCTCTTAAGAGATTATTACACCACATTCTTACCACAATGATAACTCCACAAGTTGGAGGGAGAGGGAGACTGACTTAGTCCCAGAGATTTATTCTCTTCTGTTTGCTAAAGAGGATCATGATTTGTCTGGCAGAGATAATTATTCAGATCATGGGTACTTGTAAGGAGTCTAGAAGAAATCTACCCTATGCAGCCCACTTAACTGTTGTGTTCAAGAAAGTGGACATTCCTTTAGAGAATGACAGTTCAAAAGAGATCCCCAAAGTAAATGTCTACAATATGGATTTCATTAATAAATTCATGAAGTTAAAACTTGCTTTTGTCAGTCATGTAAAGGACCAAACAGAAAAGGATATTTGTTTTGGGAAAAAGAGTCAGATTCAAGTTGAACCACTGTCAGAACAGCAGTCAACAAGTGTACAAAATATTATTTCAGAACAGCCCTTCCAAGTCCCTCAAGAAGAATTTCACCCTGTGAGAGCTGAAGGTGAATAGACAATTGTTGAACAACAAGCAGACACTGTTAAGGTATTAGAGAAAGACAGAATTGAAGCTTCCGCAGTGCAACAAATGGAAGTAGACACAGATGTAGTTCCTACAGTACAACATCTTAGACATCTACAGTTGGAACAAGAAGTTCATGAGCTGAACTTGACTGATGAACAAATTATGCAGCAATTAGATCAGCACATTCATGAAATTTTTGATCATTTTGGTCAGCAGTAGTCTCAACAACAATTAGCAGCAGATCAGTCTGAACAGTGAGAGGAGCAGCAAAGAGAAGGAGACCTTCAGGAAGAATAAAGGATGGAAGAAGTTCAGGAAGAGCAATCTCAGGAAGTCCAAGAAGCTGAGATAGTAGTTGAACATGAACAATATCTAGGTCTTACTCCTGTCTATGAACCTCATCATGGACCACTTACTACTTTTGGAATTCAGCATCCTCTATCTCCTAAAGAACCCTACATCCCTCCAAACTTCCAAGCTTCAAGTTCAGCTGAACCAAACCTAGGATCTCAATTGACAGAGATGTTTACCACATTGGTAAACCTCATTATGAATCAAGGGAGAACTATGAATGCACAGTTCATGCATATGCATTCAGCTATTCAAAGACTTGATGTCAGGATGCTTCACTTAGAACTGACCGTGGACAGTCAATGAATAAAGTTTGTATATGACAAACACAAGTCTGATTTAAAATTGCATGGTGTATTGGATTCTTTATTAACAGTGTGTCAGAAAGCTAGAGATATTTTGAGCAAAATGCAAGAGACTCAGACTACATCCTTCATAAAACTAACTCAGACCCTTGCCCACTCCTATGACATCAAGATAGAGTTAGAGCATGTGAAACTTCAGATGACCTTGCTTAAAAGAGAATAGAAGGCTCTGACTAAGAGAATTAATGCAATATCTGGTGAAGTGCATGGGAGCATGATACAGATTGGGAATATCCATTGTTGAATACATGTGCACCATGATTACTGTTATGGTTTTGATGATAGCAACTACTATAAGTCATACTGTGGTGCATCTGTTTAAATAATCAGTCATTTCATCAAACATGTTATGTGCATGAGCAAGTGCATGGTTTTGATAGCAAATACTAAGTCACACTGTGTTTGCATATGACGTCATTGTGCATATGTTTAAACAGTTAGTCATTTCATCGAACAGGTTGTGTGCATGAGCAATGCATCAGTGCATACCATTGTTCATATCTTGCATCGGTTCATTCATATAGTCGGTGCATCTCTTACTCTGCTACACATAAAGTCTATACATTCTCCATGCATCTTCATTAACAAATCTATACAGCCAGCAAGTCTATACAGCCAGCAAGTCTATACATCAGAAAGTCTATACAGCCAGCAAGTCTATACATCAGCAAGTCTATACAGCCAGCAAGTCTATACATCAGCAAGTCTGTACGTTGGCTGCTAGCACAAACTCAAAGTCTATACGTTGTCTGGTTGAAGTCTGTACAATGTATAGTTGCTCCAACATAGTTGCTCCAACTCAAAGTCTGTGCATAGTCAGTGCATTCGGTTGCTTCATGGCAAAGTGAAAGCCATATGATCGCGTTCAAGCCTTGATGCAAATCTCTTCCACAAGCTTCATTCAAATATCCAAGGTTAATGCACAAAGAAGCATAGCCAAGAGAACCCAAGGTTAAAGACTCAGTTGATACCTTTTAGACTATCGAGGGTGATGTCACAAACATGCACGGGCTGCTAATGGAGTTGAACGACGGAGCTAAAGCGGATAACGGACCGACCTGGATGGACAGGGGTCTACCCAGCTGGCGGTCGACCGCCAGAATAGGGGCGGTCGACCGCCCCAGCCAGGGATTACCAATCTGCATAAATTTCAGCTGCAGGTCGACCGCCAGCCCGTAGCGGTCGATCGAAAATCCCAGAGACCATCCATCTACAACATTTTTCAGTAGAGGTCGACCGCCAGCCCCGAGCCATCAATTGTTGACTTTTGTTTCCACTTCAAAAAAAGCCATTCAACATGGATTTGTTAATCCAAAAGTCACCTAATCATCCATGATTTGTGGATCTAGTCTGGGGCTTGTCTATAGACCATTCAAAGTCTATAAAACCAATACAAGAGGGTTAGAAACCCTAGTTGATGTAATTGATGAAGTGAATCAAAGAGAGCTCAAGGGAGGCCATTTCGAGGGTACTGTAGCACCTGCGTGAACAGTACTTCGGGCTGGAGTTCTTCATCATTCCAAGGTGATTCAAGCTCAGATCTGAAGCCAAGCAACTTCCAAACAAGCAAGAAGCATTCAAGGCTCTCAAAGGTGATCAAAGCTACATCCATACACCTCTTCATCAACTCAAGGAGATTCAAGAAAAGATCAAGCTACATCCAATATTCTTCTTCATCAACTCAAGGAGATTCAAAGGAAAGATCAAGCTACATCCTATATCTGCTCCATCAACTCAAAAGGATCAAAGGAAGATCAAATCCTCAACAGATTCAAGATCCAACAATCTCAGACAAGATCTAATTCATTCTAGCATATCTTCATATCTTGTTTGAGCATTTTCATCTTGTTTCTTTCTTCATTTCATTCAATCTATTGAAACTAAAGATCATCCCTACCGGTGGTTAGTAGGAAGGCAATCGGGAGTTCTCCGATCTATAGTGTAGCCGTCCCTGCCGTCTTTGTGTGTAGGAAGATAGAAAGAGGGTTTTCTCTGTTCTGTGGTTTGGGGCTTGTCCCCGATCAAGCTGTGAGTCAGCAAGGAAGCCTCACCGGGTTTTGGTGAGGGGTGGGCGTAGGTTGCGGGGTTGCAACCGAACCAACTTAAAAATCCCTGTGTTGTGGGTTGTTCTTCGTGTGTGATTGCTCTATCTCTTCTACCCCCATTCACAGGTTCGTGTGCTTTCAAACTTGATTATCTTATTTTATACACTCAAGCTCTCATAATTGCATCTTGGTTGATCACCACTGCATTCACACACATATGAACTTTGAGTGATCAATATAGCACACACACACGTACGGTTATTGCAATCTATTGCATGCTCTGTGCCACTCTACTTAATTCCGCTGTGCATTGTGTCTAAGTGATTCATTCACTTTATAGGAGTGATTCATGCTTCCGATAGCTAAGAGTTTTAAATAGGCCAAAGCTTTTGAGGGGATCTATTCAACCCCCCCTTCTAGATCCGTTTACACCTCGCGGGACCCAACAAGTGGTATCAGAGCGAGGCTCTATCATTCCCAGATCCAACGATCTGCAGGGAAAGATCCCGGTGTTTGTTATTTAGATGGCTTCATATGCTACACATGCTTCGATGGCTTCTCCGCCCATTTATGATGGTTCATATTTTTCTACATGGGTTGGAAGAATGTTCATCTATGTTAGCTCCATAGATCTACAATTGTGGACTCTTATATACAATGGTCCTCATGAGCTGCCATCAAATTCAATTGATTGGTTAGCCGGACATGAGACCAAACACAATGATAATCATCTTGCATATAACTTAATTACAGCTGCAGTTGATCTAAGACTAACTCATCTTGTGTCCTCTTGCAGCACAGCCAAGCAAGTATTGGACAAGTTGGTGAAAATCCATGAAGGGAAAGAACAAGAACAAGAATGCTTCATGGCCGACCGTGCAGAACAGTCGAGCAATACATCCTCATCACAGGTAAACTCTGACTCCGAGGAATTCACTTTTGAAGAGCTTATGGAAGCCTATGATGAATTGATCACACAATACAAAAAGGTAAAAATAGAAAACAAAAATTTTAAAAAGGATCTCAAGAAAATTAACCAAAATGAAAGCTCGATTTGTAAAAAGTGTTCTGTTTTTAAAGAGCTTAACGACACTCTCTCAGTTGATCTAGATACGCATAAACAAAGCATTACATGTCTAAAGGATGAAAATGAAAATCTTCATGATGAAATCACTAGGTTGGAAGAAACTGTAATAAAACTCCAAAACCAACCTAAGTCAATCTCCAATGATCAAACTATAGCCGATGGGCTAATCTATCATGAGAAGTTGATTGAAGGAAATAAAAATTCTGTTTCATGCTCTGCTAATTTTGTATGTGAAAAATGTTCATTCTTGAGAAATATAAATATTGGTCTCCATGATGATCTTGAATGGCAACAAAAACTGATTGATTCTCTGAAAGAAGAGAATAGAGAGCTGTTGGAAAAGAAAATTGAACATGAAAAAGTTGAAGAAGAATTACATGAAAAACTGGCTGCACATGAAAAAGGCAGGCTATGCTTGTCTGGAAGCACTCAATATGTGTGAGGACCAACCTCCGCCAAGTATCATGTGCCACTATCGCCGATAGGCCATATAGCTAGGGGGAGTTGTCTTCTTGAGACATTCATGCATATGTTTCATTTTCATTATGTTGCATTTCATAAGTGTAAAATCATGCATTATGTTGGTTCATGCATTTCATGTTTGATCAAGTCAACCCCTGCATGGTTCAAGTAAACCTCTCCTTGACATTCGTCATTCTATTTGACTGCCTACATAACTCCTTGAGTGCATTCATTACATATTCTTAGGGGGAGTCGTGTTATTTTTCTTGGCTCATTCGCCCTTTTTGCATCTGAACTTCAATGGCCTCCAGTGTGATAATAAGTTCAAGAGACAGACATCACTACGGTGTAAGAGCTTTCTATTATATGAATTGATGATTGTCTATTCAATGAGAATGGTTCAGATTTAATGATTTCCTTGAAGTTCTGATATATCTTTTGAAATCATCTATATTTTGTGGTTTTAATAGACCTTAACTAGAGATTGCATGTTGTGCCTTGAATAACTATCCTGAAATCTAAAAATCCAAACGTCTTGACAACTTTGGTGATACTCTAGAGCTTAGTATTGTTTCTAAACATCTTGATGAGCTAGAATTCTTGAAAAATCAATTTGACAGAGCAATGATATTATTGCACGGAGAAATATGTCACGTCATCAAATCAAATGACGGATGATATGTCATGATGTGCCCCTGTTATCTCTGTCTTAATTCATTTGGACTATAGGTAGAGCAATGACATAATTGCTGAGAAATATATCTTCTCATCAAAGAAATGAGTTTGGATATGTCATGACATGATGTTGTTATCTCTGTTTATTTTGAATCATAATAGTCAGTCTTACCAAATACCTTGGAATACTGGCATCTAAACAACGTGTATTCTTACGGTTAGGAGGCATGTACTAGACTAGACTGCTCGTAAAATATGAGTCTTGTGCCTTCAAATGCAAAAGACACTGAAAATCACATTTACTGTGATCATAAAATTCCATGATCTAATCATGATTGTTTAGCTTCAATACTAGTTTTTTTGCTATTTCCTTTGTGGTTATTGATTATGGATGTATAAGCCAAGGGAAGGTTAAACACTATCATGATATGCGCTTCTGGTTCATTTCTATTAAACCATGGATGTCGATGCCTTTTGAACTCTATTGATGATCTTGGTTTTCATTAGCTTTGAACCATATATATTGCTCCCGGCATGTTTCCAATTTTCATATAATGGCTTGCTCTTCCACTACCATTCCACTTTGATCTCTAGGACTTTTGTCAACCACTGTACCGTATCTCTCCTTTTTACTGTTGGCAAAGGGGGAGAATGTCTTGTTGTGAGTCCTTGCTGTGGACTTGGGAGAAAGGGGGAGATGTTGCCTTTGTGCGTTGTCAAAGGGGGAGAGTGCATTGTGGATATGGGAGAATCCAAGGGGGAGAGAACCTTCATTTTTGATGAGGGTTTATGCATAGCATTAATACACTTTACTTCTCCATGCATACGTATATCCATGCATACATATCTGCATTCACATGCTTCACTATCATGGATCTTGAGCTGCACATGTTACATATGTCATAAACTTTGCTGTCTTGGCTATTTCTGCCATATAATGACTCACAGTGTTGCCATCATCAAAAAGGGGGAGAATGTTGAATACATGTGCACCATGATTACTGTTATGGTTTTGATGATAGCAACTACTATAAGTCACACTGTGGTGCATCTGTTTAAACAATCAGTCATTTCATCGAACATGTTGTGTGCATGAGCAAGTGCATGGTTTTGATAGCAAATACTAAGTCACACTGTGTTTGCATATGACGTCATTGTGCATCTGTTTAAACAGTTAGTCATTTCATCGAACAGGTTGTGTGCATGAGCAATGCATCAGTGCATACCATTGTTCATATCTTGCATCGGTTCATTCATATAGTCGGTGCATCTCTTACGCTGCTACACATAAAGTCTATACATTCTCCATGCATCTTCATTAACAAATCTATACAGCCAGCAAGTCTGTACAGCCAGCAAGTCTATACATCAGAAAGTCTATACAGCCAGCAAGTCTATACATCAGCAAGTCTATACAGCCAGCAAGTCTATACATCAGCAAGTCTGTACGTTGGCTGCTAGCACAAACTCAAAGTCTGTATGTTGGCTGCTAGCACAAACTCAAAGTCTGTACGTTGGCTGCTAGCACAAACTTAAAGTCTATACGTTGTCTGGTTGAAGTATGTACAATGTATAGTTGCTCCAACACAGTTGCTCCAACACAAAGTCTGTGCATAGTCAGTGCATTCGGTTGCTTCATGGCAAAGTGAAAGCCATATGATCGCGTTCAAGCCTTGATGCAAATCTCTTCCACAAGCTTCATTCAAATATCCAAGGTCAATGCACAAAGAAGCATAGCCAAGAGAACCCAAGGTTAAAGACTCAGTTGATACCTTTTAGACTATCAAGGGTGATGCCACAAACATGCACGGGCTGCTAATGGAGTTGAACGACGGAGCTGAAGCGGATAACAGACCGACCCGGGATGGACCGGGGTCTGCCCAGCTGGCGGTCGACTGCCAGCACAGGAGCGGTCGACCGCCCCAGCCAGGGATTGCCAATCTGCACAAGTTTCAGCTGCAGGTCGACCGCCAGCCCGTAGCGGTCGACCGGAAATCCCAGAGACCATCCGTCTACAGCATTTTTCAGTAGAGGTCGACTGCCAGAAGCTGTAGGTCGACCGCCAGCCCCGAGCCATCAATTGTTGACTTTTATTTCCACTTCGAAAAGGGCCATTCAACATGGATTTGTTTAATCCAAAAGTCACCTAATCACCCATGATTTGTGGATCTGGTCTGGGTCTTGTCTATAGACCATTCAAAGTCTATAAAATCAATACAAGAGGGTTAGAAACCCTAGTTGATGTAGTTGATGAAGTGAATCAAAGAGAGCTCAAGGGAGGCCATTTCGAGGGTACTGTAGCACCTGCGTGAACAGTACTTCGGGCTGGAGTTCTTCATCCTTCCAAGGTGATTCAAGCTCAGATCTGAAGCCAAGCAACTTCCAAGCAAGAAAGAAGCATTCAAGGCTCTCAAAGGTGATCAAAGCTACATCCATACACCTCTTCATCAACTCAAGGAGATTCAAGAAAAGATCAAGCTACATCCAATATTCTTCTTCATCAACTCAAGGAGATTCAAAGGAAAGATCAAGCTACATCCTATATCTGCTCCATCAACTCAAAAGGATCAAAGGAAGATCAAATCCTCAACAGATTCAAGATCCAACAATCTCAAACAAGATCTAATTCATTCTAGCATATCTTCATATCTTGTTTGAGCATTTTCATCTTGTTTCTTTCTTCATTTCATTCAATCTATTGAAACTGAAGATTGTCCCTACCGGTGGTTAGTAGGAAGGCAATCGGGAGTTCTCCGATCTGCGGTGTAGCCGTCCCTGTCGGCTTTGTGTGTAGGAAGATAAAAGGAGGGTTTTCTTTGTTCTGTGGTTTGGGGCATGTCCCCGGTCAAGCTGTGAGTCAGCAAGGAAGCCTCACCGGGTTTTGGTGAGGGGTGGACGTAGGTTGCGGGGTTGCAACCGAACCACCTTAAAAATCCTTGTGTTGTGGGTTGTTCTTCGTGTGTGATTGCTCTATCTCTTCTACCCCCATTCACAGGTTCGTGTGCTTTCAAACTTGGTTATCTTATTTTATACACTCAAGCTCTCATAATTGCATCTTTGTTGATCACCACTGCATTCACACACATATGAACTTTGAGTGATCAATATAGCACACACACACGTACGGTTGTTGCAAGCTATTGCATGCTCTGTGCCACTCTACTTAATTCCGCTGTGCATTGTGTCTAAGTGATTCATTCACTTTATAGGAGTGATTCATGCTTTCGATAGTTAGAGTTTTAAATAGGCCAAAGCTTTTGATAGGATCTATTTAACCCCCCCCCCTTTTAGATCCGTTTACACCTCGCGGGACCCAACATCCATGAGAAACTGAAAATAGTTCATGCACAAGTTCAGATGATAGCCAGCAGCTTCAAAAATGTTGTCACTCAACAAGCCACCAGCTCCTCAACATTTATGGCTGATATACACAACCAGCACACTTCCCAATTAGACAATCTGGGCAGCATGATGCAAAACTGGTTTGTGGATAAGACAACTACTGTCAAAGAGCTTCATGACTTAGTCAAGCAGAATGACCAGAAAGTGATGGCAAAATTTTCAGCCCTCGGAACTAAAGTTGACAGAATTCCATTTCCAAGGGCAGTACCTCTACGGGGCAATTCTAGTAGCACACCACCCAGAGGAAGGGGAAGCTCTAGAGGTACCAGTTCTGGTTGACCAAGTTCTGCTGATGTCTAAGGGTCCTCCAATTGTTTTTGATAATGACAAAGGGGGAGAATTTGTGGTCATGTATGACAGTTCATAGTTGACAGATAGTTCACAGTCCGGTGGGACAGATTCAGATATTGAGCAGATGCTGAACTGATGCTGATAGATGCTGATAGATGCTGACATGTCTCTGGAGTCTTGATAGATGCTGAAGTCTTGATATTGATGTTTCTGATGTAAAAGTATTCTGAATGAGAACTTTGTGTAATGAGATATTCACTCAAACATTAATTTTTCTTTTCTTACTGTACACATAAATGGCATTACTGCATATTGCATATTTGTGTTGAAAATTACTCTTGCCATGCATGTCAGTGAATTAATTCTGTGAATGATTAACAACTTGTGAATGCTTGGAATTGGAAGAGTGTGTGAAGAATGGTTGTTGGTTGCTTAATTCATTGTATGTTTCAATCATACATGACTCATAGTTGTCATCATCAAAAAGGGGGAGATTGTTGGAACCCTGGTTTTGATAATGACATTCTATGAATAATGTTAAGACTAGAATGCATGTATACCTGAATCAAAACTCATATGTGTCAGTCAGCACCAAGGTCGATGCACGTTTTTGTTTATGCATACATATAGGTCGGTGCACGCTTCTGAAGTAATGCACACAAGGCTGGTGCAATTTTGTTTGAAGAATGCATATGTAGTCGGTGCACGGTTTTGCCTTACACATATAAAGATCGATGCATATGCATGCATATGGAAGAATAAGGTCGGTGCACATTTTTGTACTCTCCTAATAAGGTCGGTGCAATCTTCGCTTCTCTGCACATAGAGTCAGTGCACATCCTGCGTGATTTTGCCTCGAGTATGTAGAAGTCAGTGCATACTCTGCATTGGGTAGAACAAGTCGGTGAATTCTCTACCTTATGCAAAATAGGTCCGTGCATGTTTCACCTTAAGCGTATAACGGTTAGTGCAACTTCTGCAACAATATTATATAGGTCGGTGCATTTTTATTGCTACTCGCATGCTAAGGGTCGATGCACGTTTGTGTCTCATGCATACAAAAGTCGGTGCACTCCTGATAACTAAATGCATAGTCAGTGCATATCTATGTAGAAACGCATAGAAGGTCGATGCATGTTTTATCATACGCATACAGAAGTCAGTGCACTTTTTGCATTTTTCATATTAGGGTCGGTGCATGTTTCATCTTTCGCATGTAAGGGTCGGTGCAAATCTTTGCCTTATGCATATAAAGGCCAGTGGACGTCTGTCTAATGCATGTAAAAGGTCTGTGCATTCAAGTCTATGCATGTCTCTAGCCGGTGCACATTTCGTCTCATTCATATAATCAACCTGTGCATATGGATGTCCTTATGAACTCCTCCAGCTCACAAAGCATTCCACTAAATGCCTCCATTCTGATTGGCAAGCTCAAGTCACTGTGGACCCATACTTAACTTACAAGCACGTGACCTAAGGGGAGTCTGGTCTAGAGACTTAGCCACGTGGAAAGCACTTCTTCAGATCTAACACGTGGACTTCAATCAGCGTACTCTTGTTGGAGTTTCTAGGCGAGAAACATATGTTCCACGCGCCCAATCCTTCACGGCATATAAATTGAAGCCAGATTCTTCAGAGCAAAATACAGAGAAAAAGTACAAGAAAAAGGGGGATCTGAGGAGCGTGAAAATGGGAGTGACAGTTGTTGAGCGACAGAGAGACTAGGACTATCAAGAAGAAGAAAAGGAGAGGAAGAAGTAGAGCATCGTATTTCTGAGAGATAAAAGTGAGATAGAAAGAGAAGGAGAAGAAGAAAAAGGAGAAGAGGAAAATTGAGAGATCACAAGAAGGGTCTAAAGACCTGTTCTACTAGAATTTGGATCAGATCCAAACCAGTTCGCTCCAGTGTGAGCATTTTGATTTATCTTCACTGTCAGCTTTTCGATGCTGAATCTTTTGATTTTTCATTTTTATTTTTCATACTCCTTGTAAGTTGTGTATCAGCGGAGGCTAAGCTGTAAGGCCCAGCAGATCAAGCTGTTAGGCATTGGTGGCTAAGCTGTTGTTGTGACCCCTCTATGTTGATGATGTTGACACTTGCTCTATTCTTTGGCAACACCATTATTTTGATTGATTGGCAACTGAGTTTGATTTGATGAAATTGCTCCATCAGATTGACTATGTGTTCTTTGCTTTTAATACACTGCTGTCTGCAATTCTTACTATCATAAGTCCACACACTGCATCTCAATTAAATTGATTATGTGTGCACAGCGTCAACGCACCGTTGGCTTTGAACCTCAGAGTCTGTACATCCGAATTGCCCTTGATCTGGTGAAATGTATACACTCATTCACTGTAGCCTTCACACATTAAAGTCCATACATTCATCAATTACTTTTCACTCAAGGCAAAGTCTATACACTGGGGTCTTTTCCCTACGTGTCTTAGGCGAAGTCTGAACATTCGATTCTGAAGCCTGAAGTCTATACAGTCCAGCCTAGTCCTACGATCAAGGCTTTAGCTACACTCAACACTGTACTTTGGCTTCGCTTCATCAAGTCTGTACATTGACTCGCCAACTTCCTTAAAGTCTGTACATCGCTTCATGTCCCCAAAGTCTGCACATCAACAGTGATCTTTGAAGTCCGTACACTGCTTCAGGAGCTTCAAGTCCACACATCGCTCAAAGTCTGTACAGAGTCCAGCGTCTTCGTTAGTGTCTCAGGCATTAGGGCAAGTCTGTACAGCATTCAATGTCTAGAGCTTCATGAAGTCTGTACATCAGACTGTTACAGCAAGTCTGCACACTGTCTTCGAAACCATAGTCTCTACAATGGTCTTCACACTTGAAGTCCATACATTCGGTGTGCAGAGTTGTTGTCTATACAGCCCTTTAGTTTGCTCGAGTCCATACATATTGGCTTCAAGACTTTCAAGTCTATACACTGAAGTCTTCACATTCGCTTGCATAACATGAAGTGCATAAGTGGGCAAAGTCTGTACACTGTCCATGCTTCATGCAGCGTCAACTCATCCTTCATGCAGCGTCAACTCCTCAAGTATATACAATGCTTTCCTTCGCATGAAGCCTTTAAGTGCATTATGTCTATACAATGCCACTAGGATTTAAAGTCTATACAGCCATTGCCTCCCTTGTTGAAGTCAACACTTTGGGCAAGTCTGTACGTTGCATTCTACCTTCACAAGTCTATACAACGATGTATATACAATGCAATGTACATACTTAAATCTTATGTCTTTATTCTTGTTGCTGAAGGGACAGGGTCGACGCCTGGAGCTTAAAGCGTCCACGCATCAGTAGACGAAGCATGCGATATCTTCCACTGCGTCAACGCCACAAGCAAGCAGCGTCGACGCAGCAGTTGAAGAAGCATTCATCTTCACAGGCTATTCCACTGCGTCAACGCCACAAGCAAGCAGCGTCGACGCAGCAGCTAAAGAAACGAGGCTAATGGCTACTGGAATGCCTCACTGCGTTAACGCCATTGAGTGAAAGCGTCGACGCAGCAAGTCAGATTGATGACTTTGAGCACGTGAACGGAGAACTCTATACATCGGACTGAAGAAACTAATGAGGGGCACGTGATCCCAGGTACCTGGCTCGTGATCCGAAAAGGACAAGGTATCCAGATGAGGACACGTGTACTGACACTCCATTGCATGATGCCACGTGGTCCAAATTACTGGCCGGGAAACGTGGAGAGCACACGCCTGCTGCTGTTGCTGCTTATAAAAGGAAGCCTTCATCCTCTGTAGAAGGCTGATCGAAGAAGAAGCCTGGAGAGTAGAAAAGCCCTTCGATCCAGAAAAAGAAAAGAAGAAGAAAAGGAGAAGAAGAAGAAAGAGAGAGATCGTGATCGAAGCAGAGTGAAAAGAAGTTGTCGATCCAGCACAAGAGAGGAAATAAAAGAGAGAGAAGAGAGGAGCAGAAGCTGAGAGAAGAGTAAGAGAAAAAGGAGAGAGTGCTTCCATGATCCAGCAGAAGAAAAAGAAAGAGAAAGAGAGAGAGAGAGAGAGAAAGAGAAGGAGTTCCTTCCTCAGATCTTTGGTTTAAAACCAGATCTGAGGTTGCTCATTGTTAGAGCTTATTTCGTGCTTCATTGTTCAGCTTTTAGTTGCTGTGTTTCCATCTTTTATATTTTCTATTTTACATTGTCTTTCAAGCTGTTAGTCAGCGGTTTGCAGAGGAGGACTCCTCTGGACAGCAAGCTGTGTTGCTCAGCGGGCAGTGGAGGTTTCCACTGGACGGGCAAGCTGTAATCCCCAGCGATTGCAGTGGTGGATTCCACTGGACGGCAAGCTGTGTTGCCCAGCGGTTGTAAGGCAAGCTGTAATGCCCAGCTGTTCAAGCTGTGAGTCAGCTGAAGCCACACTCGGGTTGAGTGTGGGGTGGATGTAGGTCTGCTGGACCGAACCACCTAAAAACCCCTCTTGCATTGTGGTTTGATTGCTTATGGTTTGCTTCCGCTAGATGTTTGCATAGGGGCGCTCCAAGTGGTTGATCATAGGTTCATTAGATGACTTGATCAGATTTTGTTCTAAGTGTTTAATCTGTTGAGTGAGCGAAATTCTAATTGAGCTATAGTTTGTCTAACTTGTCTTGTTAGAGTGCTCACTATCTGTTTGTTTAATTCCGCATCTGCTAATTAGTCTTCCAGATTTGATAAATCTATCTAGTTAGCTTTCTAAATAGTTAGTGAGCCTAATATGTCAATTGGGTGAAATTTTTATAGGCCATATTCATTCACCCCCCCTCTGAATACTAGCACCGAACCCAACAGCTGTAAGACCCAGCATTCAAGCTGTTAGTCAGCGGTCAAGCAAGCTGTGAAGCTCAGCTATTGTTGGCAAGCTGTGAGGCCCAACCGTTCAAGCTGTTTGGCAGCAAAATCCACACTCTGCTTGGAGTGTGGGGTGGATGTAGGTCCTGAGGACTGAACCACCTAAAAAGCGTTTGTGTACTGTGATTTGCATGCTAAATCGTCAACCGTTAGATGTATGCTAGGCACGCTTCCATCTATGATTTTGTCTGAAAGGATTTTATGTTCACGCATGCTTGTGTGGGTTTCATCAACAGTATGGATTTGCTTGGGAGTCTACTTTTTGCAATTCATCTGTTCGATCTAGTGCTTCATTGGTGTTCATATTCAGCAGAGCTTAACTGAATTATATTCCGCATAAGTTTAAAGTATTCAGGTTAAGTTTTAAATTGTTCAAGTTTTTAGAAGGGGATTCATTCACCCCCCCTTTGAATCCTTGAGTGCACCATTGTCATCCTAACATTCCCTATCATGATAGCCTCAAAGGCCCTTTTCATATTGATTTGGGGGGTTGCACTAAGACTTTCAAGACAAAAAAAGAGGGGTTTTGTGTAAGTTACGAATTTGAGAGTCCCGCTACTTATAGAACCCAAGTTCCTAGCCTTCAACCACTAGGATCAAATTAGGATAGGCCCGATCAAGGTTAGGATCGCTCTTAGCGCGGTTTGGATAAGCTCATTAACGGATTGGGACTCTCCAAGAGAGTTTCGATTGGAGTTAGCAGCCTCTTTACCTTTGCAGTCTATCAAGCGATCGCAATTAACTCTGGGCGGTCTTCCCACGACCGTTTCCATCCCCGCTCACATTCTTGTCCATCTGTGTGGTTAAACGGTCTTGTCTAGACCGTCTTCATTTTAAAAGCGGTTACAATGAGACCGTCTTTACTGCTGTGCGGTCTTTAAGGAATCGTCTTTCATCATTCACTCAGCTAAGGCTCGTTCAGCCTTTAGCGGCCTATCTTGGGACCGCAAAGCTCATTAAGTGGCCTTGCCAAGACTGTTTCTCTCTGTTGTATTGGTTTTTCTTCTCAAAATCCCTCCATACCTAAGTTTCTCTAATTTCCCTCTCTCCTTCTGTCACTCTCGCTTTCTTCTGTACGTCCATGCTGTCAGTCGTAGGAGTCGTTGTTGAGTTAGTTAGGTAGTGTCAGTGTGCACGCATTCATCATTTCCTAAAACCACAAAAATCATGTCATATATGCATACACCTCATAAGTTCATCAGGTCTGACCCTCCCCTGGGTCGCCACTCTCTCCTGAGCCCTCGTGGCGCTTCGCTGGTGGTGCAATGGAAGTGCTCCCCTCCTCACGCCAGCGTTGCCGATGTTCCTCATCCTCGTTCCTCCGATGGCCGGAGGAACCCGTAAGGTAGTCTCGGTAAGCGACACTAGGCGCGACACTCTGGCTCCTGTTGTGCTCTGATCTGCCTCTCAGAAGTCACAGGGCTTCCTTCAACGCCCGCACCTCTCCCCTCAGCTCGGCTGCCTCTATGCGGGCACCCTCTGCCTCAGCACGGTATCAGTCTGCCTCTGCCGCCTCTACCCGGGAGCTCTCTGCCTCTGCACGGGAATGCTCTGCCTCTGTCCAGAAGCGCTCGGTCTCCTCCCTCTGCCGGGTAGCCTCATCCAGGGCTGCTGCCAAATCCCTCGCATGCATATGCATTCATTTCATAAATCATTCTTGTAGTCTTAATCACAAAATCAAAAGAGGAAGAGTAGTTTGCTTACCCTCTCGGTGAGCGTCGCCTCGGCCTCCTCGGCTTGTGCTATCACCCGCGCGAAGTATGCATCCTGCTCAGCCCGATCTGCCAGTGGCTGTAAGGAGGAAGATGGTGCGTCTGGCACCTGGAAATGGGCTCCCTCGGCACGTTGCATTTAAGATCATGTCAGTCTCATTTAAGCATAAACATTGCATTTTTTTTAGGCTAAAGCTTACTAGGAGGTCCAGGGAGCACTGAAGCTCGTCGCGTTGCTGGACTATCGAATGGAGTAACCCCTGGAGCTCAGAAATCCGTCCCTGGGGGTCTAGCTGCATATAGAGTGTCAATCATTAGCATCATGAGCATAAGTAGTTCTAGTGTGCATGAGTTTAGGAATCATATCGGTCGTCGCGCGCCATGGAAGACCTTGTCCTAGTAGCGTCAGGCGTAGGCCTTCAAGTAAGACTCATCGCTGGCTGCTCGGGCGTGCACCGCTCGCCCCTATCTCGTCCAATCCTGGATCTGGTCCACGACCCTGGCAATCCAGTCTATCTCTATCACGAGCCCGCGTGCATGGCGTCCCACGCGCTCCTCTGATCGCTCCCTCGCTGGGAACTCCACCTCTGGCTGGTGGAAGCCCAACGTCCTCATGATCAGCCGGTAGTGGAGTGGCTCGATGACGTTCAGACAGTGAAGCCAGACGTCTCGGGCCGCGTACGCTAGGGATGCCATCACCCATGGCTAGCCCTCCTGTCCCTTGCCGTGGTACGGTGTCCACCGAACGTATAAAGCGGCGACCAATTGCATTAGCATCCAAGCATAATAGCTGCATTTAAAAAAATAGAAAAGTTTTAAGTTTAGGTCTTATCGAGGCATAGAGTAAAGTGTCGAGGTCATCTTGGATCGTCCGCACCTGGCGTCACAGAGATCCCACCTCCCGAACCGCTGTCCACTATCTCGCGATGGGCACGCGGTCCGGATGTACCTCCTGTCCTCTCCCCAACCCGGGGAGGTACATGTAGGCCCACACCGGCATCAAAAAGATGTCAGCATGTAGCATTTCACAAAATCATATAGGAAGTGCACTATCATTTTAGGGTTCAGAGCTTACCTGAAGTAGTGGAGAGAATCCGCCAAGCATCGTGCGCCGGCTGGTCGAGCTCAAGGTGCCGATGAGGAAAGCCAGAACCGCTGAACCCCACACGTACTCTCTAACGCTGTCTACCTCCTCGAGTAGGGGCAGGAGTCAGCAGCACACTCCGTCTGCTCGTGTCACGAACAATAGCTTCCTGAAGAACAGCATCAGGAACCGCCATAGGATGGCATCCGCCTCCGATTCTGGCTCTGCTGCTACCTGCTCCCGTGCCTGGTCCGTCAGCCGTCCCAGGTGCTACTCTAGTAGCTCTCCCATTGTGATCCCGGCTCCTCTCAAGCCTAGGCTCTCCTGCAGCCTCACTCTTGGTAGGATCGTCGAGTGGCGCTCTGGTCTCTGCAGCTCCAGGCCCAGCAGCCTCTGGGCCAACTCCCTGTAGTCCGTGTGAGTGGTCCCGCTCACCGGTGCGCCGTGCACTCGTAGCCCGGTGATACGTGCCATGTTCTCGAGTGTAGGGATCATGTGACCCCACGAGAATAGGAATGCTCAGCTGATCGGATCCCACCGGTCGTGTAGCGCGTACAGGAGGGCGGTGTCCAGCATCGCCACCTCTATGCCCAAGAACTCCGCGAATCCCATGGCGGCCAGTCACTCCCTCTGAAACTCCGACAGTGCCAGGTACACTGTCTGAACCTGGAGCCAAGAGATCCATGTCCGACGCTTTCCCTACATGCATTTCAACATTTTGGGGTCAGTCATCCAATTCATAAATCATGCATTGCATATGAATAAAAGATAGATAAAAGAAAAAAATGCAATTTGTTAAAGAGGCGGCCATCACAGGACCGTTTCTGTCCCTCTAGCGGTCTTCTGTTGACCATTTTTAAATCCCCAACGGTCCCCGTCAGATCGTTTTTCATTTTCCAATAAACCTTTTTCTTAATCTGAATTTGACGGTCATCCCCTGACTATTTTTGTCTAATTGACGGTCTCTTAGAGACCGTTTTATGTTCCCTGGCAGTCTAGTCCAGACCATTTCTGTAACGACCCGAGAATCCGATTACCGGGAAGGCCCGATAACCCGAGACCCATACCGCCACCCACGAGTCCAAAGACTCGGAAGGGTTAAAAGGATGGTGTGGGGACTACACAAGTATCACAAATAATTGTAGAAATTAAATAGTTATATAATTAGGCAAGAAATAGATTAACATTTTCATGATACATGGTCCACAAGATATAACAAAATAACAACAGTAGTCCACAACTAGTACAGAGTTAAGGAAGAAATTTACAGCTACACGGGGCATACCCCGGCTCTGACCTCTCGCACTAACACTGGGCACCTGAACCACGCTGAGCCTCAGATGCGCTCCCCTGACGCCGCGTCTCAACTGAAACACGGTGAAAACACGCAGGGAATGAGTCTCAGAACAAGACTCAGTAGGGATCACTCGAACCCTACCTCACAAACAGAGAAATCGCTACGCTAGTAGTAAGCGAGTACCTCGGAAAGGGAAGCCCTGCAATCTACAAAACACCGATCTCACGGCACGAAAATAGACACACGTGCCATGATGTAACGACCAGAACACCACGGTCAACACGACAAAAACCCGAAGGTTGAAGTAGCAACGACTGACAGTCTGTCACTCCCAACTCGACAGGAGTACCTCCCACTAGAAGCAAGACCAGATGCGTCCACTGACGACTTAGTCCGCGTCTCGGGTGTCCCCCTCCGGCCCAGCGGGAAGTGAGACACCGTACAAGTAACCACAAACACGCGACTAGCTGGGGTCACGCTCGTCAGCGTGGGTCCAACCGCCCCCAACCACGTGTGTACACACAGACTGTGCGTCCTTGGTCTGGCCCTCTGACCGGTTTTCCCCTCAGTCCGACTCTGGCTGCAAGACATGGGGCCTGACGGAAATTGGTCCACAAATCGTCTCTAAGGGTAGCCTCTCCACCACTCTCTGGTGGGACCACAGGCATGTAAGCAGGCTACAACTAGTGGAGGTTCACTACGGAGTAGACTCTCAAGTCAACGGAAAATAATGTCCGCATCCGACGTCGTACGGGGACCGTCCCACGTACCAGCACCGTCGCATGGTGACCACGGTCGGAAAAGAAACGGGGTTGCAAACCACCCGGGGCAACCCTGAGCCTGACGGTCTACCCTAGACACGTCACAGGCTCTAACGGTCTAAGGCTGGACCGTCACAGCCATATTACAGCACAACACAGGGGCGTCAGATACCCAGTGCAAAACAACGTGTAACGCACCTGCCCCGATGCGTTACAGTCCGTGACGCGCCTACCCTGGTGCGTCACAAGACAAGTGGAAAACATACTGTGACGCGTGCCACCCGGTGCGTCACAGGCCCTGATGCACTTAGCCTGGCGCGTCACAGGTTGTAACGGACCAAACCTGGTGCGTTACGGTGTGGGAATACGTCCACTCTAACGCACCCACACAGGGGCGTCACAAGGCTGTGACGCGCCAAGCCTGGTGCGTCACATGCCTTGACCCCCAACGGTCAAAAACCAACGGTCAAAAGCCAACAGTCGACGTCCCTGACGGTCCAACCCAGGTGCGTCACAACACCTGTGGCGGTGTATCGTGGGACCGTCACAGCCCACAGACCCCAATTGGTTGAAAACAAGGTTGTAACGCACCCACCTGGGCGCGTTACGTGGTGTGACGGTCACTGGAAGGACCGTCACACCGACCCGAGGGCGGAATGGCGTGAAACGCCTAAAAACTCCAACCACGCCCCCATGCCTCCATAGGAGAGGGGGAAATCAAAGGGGAAGACCCCTGGGGACCCCTAGCATGCTTCTAAGCCGCCAAAACGTGAAATCATGGCCTAAAACCATAGATCGGGCGAACTCTCCCAAAATCATGGAAAAACCCAAACCCGCATGAATACCCATCTCTCGGCCTCCCGTCGGTCTACAAATAGTGGGAATGGAACGCAAGAGGCTAAGGAACGTCACCCTACCTCAAGATCACCCCAAGAGGCGCCGGATCGTCCACAATCGCAAGAAATCGCTTGAAAACCCTCGTTCTTCCTTGAGCTCCGACGGTCCACATACGCCTCGACTATCGCCACCCCACCACCATCGCCGCCGCGCCATCACCTCGCCGCCGTCTGCAGCCGGGGAGTGGGTCGCCGCCACATCCATGGGAGAGGTGGAAAGGAGGGGGCGCCGGATCGCACGGGGGGGGGGGGGGGGAGAAAAGAGGAAGAAGAAGAAGAACAAAGAGGGTGGGGAGAGAGGGAAAAAGGAGAGGTATTTATAGAAAATCCAAAATTTTTGGAAAATATCAAAAAAATTAAAAATTACATTTTCACGATCCTCGGAACGCACCGATCGCAATGGTACCACACTCGCCTAGGTGAATGACCCGGTTCACTCGCAACGAGGTTCCGAAGGAATTGTCGAAACACGCACCGAAAATCGGAAAACACACACGGAAAAGTCGCGGAACGCTTCCGGGCCTCCGAAACAACTCCGGATCCCGCCGATCCAAACACAAAAGATGTCCAAAATAAAATTTCAGACACAACAGAGCCTGACACTCCAAGAAACCAGATCTGAGGCCCACGAAGAAGGATCCGAAAGTTCTGGGATATTATAGCCCTCCCCCCTTAAGAATTTCATCATCGAAATTGAGAACAACTCAAAGGAGAAAGAAGAGGAAGACTCACTCAAATAGGTAAGGGACCTGCTGACGCATCTCATCCTCACGCTCCCAAGAAGCCTCACCACCAGAGTGCCGCTGCCACACCACATTGACCAAGGGGATGACCTTGTTCTGCAGGCGCTGCTCTCGCCTATCCTCAATGCGGACGGGAAACTCTGGGAGAGAAAGATCTGGAGTCACCTCGAGCCAAACAGAATCCTCTAGCACATGAGAGTCATCGGGAATATACTTTCGCAACATCGAGACGTGAAACACGTCATGCATCGACGCCAACTTAGGGGGCAACTGCAACCGATAAGCCATCTCACTGATGCGCTCCATAATCACAAAAGGACCAATGTAGCGGGGACTCAGCTTCTCACGCCGTCCAAAATGCATCACCCCCTTCATCGGAGAAACTCTCAAGAACACATGATCGCCCACAGCGAACGCGAGAGGCTGCCTCCTCCGGGCAGCATAGCTCTTCTGCCGACTCTGGGCCACGAACATGTTCTGACGAACCAAGTGCATGACATTCACACACTGCTGCACCAACTCTGGTCTCATCAAAACACCCTCACCAAGCTCGAACCAATCAAGTGGAGTCAGACACGGACGCCCATACAATGCCTCATAAGGAGCCATGCCGATGCTCGAATGATAGCTGTTGTTGTAGGCAAACTCCACCAACGGTAGGTGGTGAAACCAACTCCCCTGCCACTCCTGGCAGCAGGATCTCAGGATGTCCTTCAAAGTATGGATGATCCTCTCTGACTGACCATCTGACTGAGGATGATATGCCGAGCTAAATGCCAAATCCATGCCAAGGGCTCGCTGGAAACTCCCCTAGAATCCAGAAGTGAAGCGCGGATCCCGATCTGACACGATGGAAATGGGAATCTCATGCAACGGAACGATCCGCTCCACATAAAGACGAGCCAACTTGGACACGCTCCAGCTGACTTTAACCGATAACAACCGAGTTACCTTCGTCAGCCTATCCACCAGCAACCAAATACTATCTTGCCCACTCAGAGTCCTCGGCAATCTCACCATGAAATCCGTTATCACGTGGTCCCACTTCCACGCGGGAACATCCAAGGGCTGGAGAGTACCTCCTGGTCGCTGATGCTCCGCCTTCACCTGCTGACAGTTCTGGCACCTGGCCACAAATTTGGTAACATCTCTCTTCATGCCAGGCCACCAGAACTGCCTCCGAAAGTTCCGATACATCTTCGTCGCACCCGGGTGTATGATGTATCTGCTCCCATGAGCCTCACGCAACACCAGACGATGAACCTGTGCTTCGGCTGGGACGTACAGCCTACCACGGAACCTCACAGCACCGTCCTCACCGAGCTCCACATCAATTGTGACGACCCAAGAATCCGGTTACCGGGAAGGCCCGATGACCCGAGACTCGAACCGCCGCCCACGAGCCGGGAGGGCTCGGAAGGGCTAAAAAGGAGTGTGGAGGTATAAGGAAATAGGAAATAAGGCAGGATAATTCAACAATTAAAAGAAATAAATAAACAACTACAACAGAGTCTAGTCCAACAGAAAGTACAGTCTAAAGCAGTAAAATGTACCACATGCCAAGTGAACACTCGGCCCGGCAAGCTGGCAACTAAGAACCTCCACGCAACGCCCTCGAACCTCGAGGAAGAATCGCCGCACCTGAAATGCAGGGGTGAGCCTCCTGTCACTGGCCCAGTAGGGATCCCTTAGAACCCCAACTGAGAAACAACGGCAGAAGGAAAGCTACAATAGTAACAGTAGGAACAGCAAACCGGTGGCCGGTAAAACCTCGGCTCTACAGCTACTACTATTGTACCAGCAAACACGACCTAGTCTCCCGTTGGGGGACAACCAAGCCACGCACCCGACCACCCGATTCCACGATCGGGGACCACTAAACACGAGCCGCCCTAGCCACGCTACTAGGAGAATGCCACGATACCTCCGAAGCGGAGGCCTACCCTCACAAAAAGGGCCCAAGCCAAAACCACAGGGTCAGGGAACACGGTCACGATCTCACTGTCGTGAACACAATGCTGTCTGAGGAAAGGCCCTCGGTGACACCCACCGGCAACCCCAGACCTCGACTCCCGGAACACTCCTGAAACCACTCATGAAGTCCCATCTCGCGGACGGAAACAAAAAACCCGGTACACGACAACTCACGTCACGTGACAAGAGCACCACCCACTAGAAGAACGACCGGATGCGTCCTCTGACGTCTTACACCGCGTCACAAGTGTCTAGCTACCACGCCCCAGGTGGAGACTCAAACACACATAGTAACCAGTACCACAGAACAAGGACTAGTTGGGGTCGCACCTGCCGGCGCCGTCCGACGCCCCCAACCTCGTGTGCACACTCAGACCATACGCCCTAGGCCTGTCCTCTAGCTGGTAATTCCCCCTAAGCCCGGACTCGGCTGTACGTGGGGGCCCTATGGTAACCAGCCTACTCACCGTCTCTCTCGGGTCAGACGCTCCACCACTCCGGGTGGGTCAGCACACGCGTGCCGTAAGAAGGCTACGACTAGTGGACGTGTCACAGAACGTGGACACAGGAAACCACGCACGCACCCATTGCGAGTAACACGGAGTAACAGGTGGCACGACGCAATCAGACTCTAGATGGTCCACCAGACCTACTAAACTCAGTGGTCTTTGAGTCACAAGACTCGGGATCGAGACCGTTGCGCATGACAGCACCGAGCCGTCAATCTGGCCTAATCCCTAGGTCCAAAACCACGATGCGATAACTCACGAGGCAGTTCACAACCGCCGAGACCCATCCCTCGGGGAGGGACTTAAGAAACCTCCAGCCCCAGGCTGGGAGACTAGACTCACCGTTCAAGGCCACACGCTTGGCCCACTCGGAAGCCACCTTCCAGAGAAGCAACGACCTGCGGGGAAACCTCACCGCACTCACACCGATACGCGGTGACTCGATCTAGCAAGAACCCGGAAGCCCGGAACACATGGGGTCACCCGGACCCGCCAAGACCACAGGCACACTTATTGAGGTAACACGGTACTTCTAGACAGCCCAAAACACGGTAACGAAACCCACTGGGTGTCCAGGACACTCACGAGGCCAAAGATCGACCACTGGGTCACAACCGGGTCGACCGGAGACCAACACAACACAATCGGAACGCTAGAAGGTCACCTAGACCCTTAAACTCACGGGGACACTAATCGAAGTAAACAGACCTCCGGACACCCAAAGACACGGTCACGGAACTCCACGGGGTGTCTGGGACACACACGGCCCAAGGGGAGCACGATCAGCCGCAGACCGCCCACCCCAGGCAGCCCGGCTGGTCACCTCCAAGAACGCGCTATATGTCCCTAGCGCGTTCAAGCAGAACGCGCTAGGATCCTATAGCGCGACAGTAATGAACGCGCTATAGGTCCATAGCGCGACCAGGCCAGGTCGTGCTATGATCCTATAGCGCGATAATCCAGAACCCGCCATAACCCTATAGCGCGACAGGAACCGTCATACTGTTCATCTTCTCCGATGAACACGCCGTATCGGGGCGGCGCGACCCTCAAGAAGGCGCTAGCCGAGACTAGCGCGTTCTCAGTCCGCGCCCGAAAACTGTGGAAATCATAGGAAAAACCATTCCACGCCCCGTCCACCCCCAGGTGAAGGAGAAACAAAAGGGGAAACCATCCCCAAGCCCCTAGGCATGCATCTAAACCCCTGGAACGGCCAAAAACACCGTAAAACGGGAGATCCGGCTCACACACCCAAAAACATGCATTTTTCCCAAATCACCCTGTTTAGCCCGCTCGGCTCACCACGACCTGCAAAACTCGCGGGAAAAAAAGTACGCGAGTCGAGGGTCCATCTCCCTACCTCCACCGAAGAAACGACGCGCCGTGGACGCCGGTCCACGAAGAAAACACCGTTGAAGCCTCGCCGTTCCACGAACCCACGGCCGAGCTTCACCGCACCTCCACCGCCTCGATCCTCATCCATCCTCGCCCGTGCCTCACCCGCGCCGTCCCCGCCTCGCCCACACTCCACCTCGTCGGCCGTCGGAGAGAGAGGAGAGAGAGGGAGAGAGGAGAGAGCGTGAGAAGAGAGAGGGAGAGAAGAGAGAAATGAGAGGGGAGAGAGAGAAAAGGTTATATATATATAAGAAAATCTGGAAATTCTCAAAAATACCAAAAAATAGAAAATCATGTTTCCGCGATCCTCGAAACGCATCGATCGCAACAGTACCACTCGCGCCCTGGTGAATGGCCCGGTTCACCCGCAACGAGGTTCCGAAGGAATTACCGAAACACACACCGGGAATCAGAAAACACACGCGGAAAAGCCGCGGGACTCTTCCGGGCCTCCGAAACAACTCCGGATCGTGCCGATCCGAACACGAAAGATGTCCAAAATGAAATTTCAGACACAACGGAGTCGGACACTGCGAGAAACCAGATCCGGGACCCACGAACAAGGATCCGAAAAATCCGGGGCATTACAGCCCTCCCCCCTTAGAGAAATTTCGTCCTCGAAATTCAGGACTAGCACCAAGTCACAGGGGAAGAACGCCTCCACCAACTGACAACGCTGTCAGGGCCCCAGCATAGAAAAACCTCGATTCACGTAAAAGCACCGATCATGAGAGATACGGCCAGACCATAATCACGAACAATGCCACACTCCGCACATCGCGCACACACCGGCCACCAGAGCAGGCATAACACGAGGGCACAAGTCTGGTATCACCTCAAACACAATGAAAACCACTCACGGCATCACTGCCACCCTCTCGCTCACCGAGGGAACGCAATCCTCGTCACAAGAACCAATCCACCGGTCAACGCCCACGCTCGGCGGACCAACCAAACACCAGCTTCTCTGCCAGCTGACCACCGTAAATTTGTCGGCTCCACGCCGAGGACCGCTCCACACTCGGCAAGCCGAACGCCACAACAGCACGGGACCAACTCTGCCAAACGACCAACTTCGACAGAGCCCAGATCCCATCCGAAAAAGCACATCTCAGAAACGGCCACCAAAAGGCCTCGCTTGCACGCCGCTCTCTCCATTCTCGAGCCCTTACAACCAGCATCTTCTGTCTGTGAAAAACCATCCACTAGTCACCAGACATTCGTCAATGGGAAACCTCCACCATCCCAGCAGGTACAATCCAACTCATGACAGGCCATCCGCTGACTCTTCGCACAGACCACCACTACATCCAGATGGATCCCTGCGCCAACTCTACCCTTCAGGGGAGCACGGCGGGACCCAAAGACTCCATCTCCCCTCGGTCTTCACGTCACTCGACTCAGACTTACGGGGAATCCTCTCTTGCTGGTCGCAAACTGAGGATCAATATCCCACGCCAACGTCTCATCAGAGACTACTCTCCGACGCCAATCTCACGAAAAAGGCCTCCGCCCACAGGCGTCGCTCTTCCATCTGGTCTCATCAAATCCTTCGATCAATCCAAATGGACACCTGCCAATCCCGACTCCCGCCCTTATCACAGAGCCACGGGACACACACCCTCTTACAATCCACAACACACTTCTCCAAAACACGATCTCATCCGCGAACGCAACCTCCAACGCAAAAATAGGGTACTCATGCGGCGACCTCGCCAGCAAATTTCCCCAACTCTCCACCTGCCAGTGCCATAAACCACAATATCTCAAGCAACGGCACGGCAACAACACGTCTCATGCCGCCGGAGACAACACGCACCGATGAACCAATCCTCCACTGCTCTACACTTCCTCAGAAATCCACCCGCAGCAACCAATGCTACGATCCGCGTACTCTAATCCAAACGCACAGTCACCACAACGCCAACTCGGGATCCACCAACTCGACAACCATCTTCAACCCCGCAGACTCTGATCATCCGCACATCAGAAACCACAACACCAACCGCAATTCTCAAAATACCGCCCAACCGGCACTAGTCCTTCCGGAACAGCGCCAACACCCTTACACATCAGGGAACGGGCAACGCTTGTCACAGGCAACCACCTTGCCAAAACACGGAACACGTCTCGCACGGACTTCATGGCGCACCGAGGCCAACCAATCCGGACACGCATTGCAAGACGACGAACCTTAGCCCAACGCAATCTCTCCAACCAAAGGAGAAGCCAAACGCACTTCCGACCAACGGAAGAACTCCATGCTCGACCTAACCTCGCACCTCGCACATGCTGGAAATAGCACCATCCAGCACCAAGGAAAACCATCGCTTCCATCAGGTCAGTGCCTCCGACAACACTTACCAAGTGTCCCGTCGGACCATGATCACAACATCTCTCGATGCACCACCGCTACAATCCCCCGAACTACAACATGCCCACCGGCAACCTCTACCCAACGCAACACAACCAGGGCCACCAACCACGGGAGAAAGCTCTTGACCTCGATCCGTAGACCCCACGCCGGCACGAAAGCCGCGAACAGCAACCACACTCACCGCGCCGCACAGCGCACTCAAACTCTCAAGCAAGAAACAAAGCAGAAAACATGCACGAAACCCTATGACAGCTGCTGACTGTACTGGACCTTACGGACTCTGATCACTGTAATATCTTGAATTCCCATGTACATCCACCACCTCGCTCTGATACCAACTGTGACGACCCGAGAATCCGATTACCGGGATGGCCCGATGACCCGAGACTCGAACCGCCGCCCACGAGCCGGGAGGGCTCGGAAGGGCTAAAAAGGAGTGTGGAGGTACAAGGAAATAGGAAATAAGGCAGGACAATTCAACAATTAAAAGAAATAAATAAACAACTACAACAGAGTCCAGTCCAACAGAAAGTACAGTCTAAAGCAGTAAAACGTACCACATGCCAAGTGAACACTCGGCCCGGCAAGCTGGCAACTAAGAACCTCCACGCAACACCCTCGAACCTCGAGGAAGAATCGCCGCACCTGAAACACAGGGGTGAGCCTCCTGTCACTGGCCCAGTAGGGATCCCACGGAACCCCAACTGAGAAACAACGGCAGAAGGAAAGCTACAATAGTAACAGCAGGAACAGCAAATCGGTGGCCGGTAAAACCTCGGCTCTACAGCTACTCCTACTGTACCAGCAAACATGACCTAGTCTCCCGTCGGGGGACAACCAAGCCACGCACCCGACCACCCGATTCCACGATCGGGGACCACTAAACACGAGCCGCCCTAGCCACGCTACTAGGAGAACGCCACGATACCTCCGAAGCTGAGGCCTGCCCTCACTAAAAGGGCCCAAGCCAAAACCACACGGTCAGGGAACACGGTCATGATCTTACCATCGTGAACACAACGATGTCTGAGGAAAGGCCCTCGGTGACACCTACCTGCAACCCCAGACCTCGACTCCCGGAACACTCCTGAAACCACTCACGAAGTCCCGTCTCAAGGACGGAAACAAAAAACCCGGTACACGACAACTCACGTCACGTGACAGGAGCACCACCCACTAGAAGAACGACCCGATGCATCCTCTGACATCTTACACCACGTCACAAGTGTCTAGCTACCACGGCCCAGGCGGAGACTCAGACACACACAATAACTAATACCATAGAACAAGGACTAGTTGGGGTCGCACCTGCCGGCGCCGTTCGACGCCCCCAACCTCGTGTGCACACTCAGACCATACGCCCTAGGCCTATCCTCTAGCTGGTAATTCCCCCTAAGCCCAGACTCGGCTGTACGTGGGGGCCCTATGGTAACCAGCCTACTCACTGTCTCTCTCGGGTCAGCCGCTCCACCACTCCGGGTGGGTCAGCACACGCGTGCCGTAAGAAGGCTACGACTAGTGGACGTGTCACAGAACGTAGACACAGGAAACCACGCACGCACCCATTACGAGTAACACGGAGTAACATGTGGCACGACGCCACCAGACTCTAGATGGTCCACTAGACCTACTAAACTCAACGGTCTTTGAGTCACAAGACTCGGGGTCGAGACCGTTGCGCATGACAACACCGAGCCGTCAATCTGGCCTAATCCCTAGGTCCAAAACCATGATGCGATAACTCACGAGGCCGTTCACAACCGCCGAGACCCATCCCTCGGGGAGGGACTTAAGAAACCTCCAGCCCCAGGCTGGGAGACTGGACTCACCGTTCAAGGCCACACGCTTGGCCCACTCGGAAGCCACCTTCCAGAGAAGCAACGACCTGCGGGGAAACCTCACCGCACTCACACCGATACACGGTGACTCGATCTAGCAAGAACCCGAAAGCCCGGAACACCTGGGGTCACTCGGACCCGCCAAGACCACGGGCACGCTTATTGAGGTAACACGGTACTTCCAGACACCCCAAAACATGGTGATGTGACACAACCTAGGACTTAAACAAACAAGCACAATCGCAATCAAACGGACCGATGTCGGCGACCGCTCACCCGATGCTCACCAAGACCTGGGGTAACTTGGCAATGCCAAGTGGAGGTTGTGTGGGCTGGGCCCTTGCTGGTAGAGGGCCAGCAAGGCCTAAGTTGATTCCCAAGGGTAATGGCAGCCCAACTCAAGGGAGCCGACGTCATGCCGAAGGCACGGGTTCCACTCTTTTCCCACGGTGATCACTTATAGCAAAGGAGCTTAAGGATCGGGCTCTCATTCACGGCCAGCGGAGTTTATGAACTAATATTGAAAGAACAAGCACAAATTAGAGCAAAGTTTGGAGCACTTACTCGACCGGTTTGAAGAAACCGGTCCCGCTCGGAGACGAGGGCGAGCGGGGAGGCAGGTGGATCCCCACACGCCGCGTCGGGGTAGCTTGACCTGCCCAAATGATTACAATACTACACCTCTCGCAGGAGGGGGATCTTGGGGTGGGGGTTAAGTGATATTACAACTAAAACTACCTCCACATAGGGAGAGGCCTTCAGCCGGCCAAGCGGGGAGGGGAACTTGAGAGAGGAACACCGAAGATGGGAGGTCGCCAGTTCTGTCCACGTTCTGTGGGTGCTGACAGATGATCGAAGAAATGGTTGCTGCGACTGATGACGAATTTTGTTGTGGATGAAACCACCTGGAAAATCTTCGTAGGAGGCCAGGGAAGTCGTCCAATTTTTTTTGATTTCTTCTGTCATCGATGCCGGTCTGGGTGGAGGCCCGAACAGGGAGGCAGACTCTCGGACTGGCGGCTCCTGATTTCCAACAGCAGGTTACAGAGGATGTCCCGACAGCTCCCGAACTCGGAATCAAGCACCGTCGGAGTCGTTGGAACCGTGGACGATCCCTCTTCGCCAAAAAACTGACAGGGAAGCCAAACGATGCTGGAGAAGGCCAGGGGACTCTGAACACTGCTGATAGGTCGGTGCAGACTGTGGGTAGTAGAACTATGTAGCTGAGGGAGAAAATGGATAACTCATGCTACAGGATGCCGAACGGAGTTCCGCTTCTTGATTCTGAAAGTAGACAAAAAGAGGAAGAACTTTTCAGAAGAGCGCTTGAGCTGATTCTTCCGAGGTTCATTGTGGTGAAGCTTCTACTCTGGTTCTGGTACTCAGCAGGGGCAGCTCTGCGCAGTTGTGGGAGAACGGAGCTCCCGGGCAGCACATAGCTCAGATGAAGATTAAACCACCGCCGTTGCGAAGAAGACCGGTAGATGCTTTCGTGGATACCTTATGGGCCTTCAGATTCGCTGGGATGTGGTCGGAGTCGCCTCTGCAATCTGCTACTCTTCTGCTGCATGCGAACTGAAAACTGGAGGTTGAAGATGATGGGGGGAAATGGGGTATATGGGAGGGGAAATGGAGGTGGATGAGTGTGGGGAGAACCCTGGCTGTGAGGGGGTATAGGAGGGGGTGTTCCAAGGTGTGGGGGGGGGGGGGGAGAATAGGGTCTAGAAGGGGGTCTAACAGGTGGTGGGAGGAGGAGCTATGAATTTGGGAAGGTGGGTGAGAGGGAAAGGGTATTTGAAAATGGGTTTAAGGGTGGGATTAAATTTTGGTCTTGGGGGATGGGAAGAGGTGTGTGGGGAAGGTAAAAAGGGGCTTGGGGAGTGGGAATTCTCTCTTGGGAGATGAGAGGGTGCTTGGGGAAGGGGAGTGGGTGGGTGGTGGTTGGAGGGTGGAGTGGGGAGTGGTGGAATCTCCCTTGGGAATGGGGTGGAGTTAAAGGTGGGTTGGTGGGGAGTTGGGGATGAGTTATTGGAGGGGGGAAGAGAGAGAAAGGTGGTTGGGAGGGGAGGAGAGAGAAAGGGGCACAGGTTTTAGAGAGAGAAAGTGGAGGAGAGAGAAAATGACTTATTAGAGAGAGAGAGGTAGAGAGAGAGAGGGGGGATAGGGGCTTCTCACCCAATTGGATTCACTCCACTAAACTAAGTCTTTGAACTCTCAAATGACAATTTTTTTCATTGATTGATTCATTAGTTCAAATGGAGGAAATGGGGTCCTATATATAGGCAACCCACATTTCTACAAAAGACATTGACTCTTAACACAATGACAAATAACCAAGGGAAGGGGGGATGCCCTTGGGCCAAGCCTAATGAATTGGGCCCATAAACTAATCTATCAACATAATGACATTTATCCTAGGTAAATGACTCATTAACCTAGGTACAAGACTCAAATAAAAGGAAAATTACATAATTATGACTCAAAGAAAATATGAAAGTTACATGAATTGACTTAGAAAAATGTTACGGATGTAATGGAACCATGCTGGCGGGCAACCGGGGCTTTGAAAATATATGGGGCGAGAGATGCCCCCATCACACGGTAACGAAACCCACGGGGTGTCCGCGACACTCACGAGGCCAAAGATCGACCACTGGGTCACAACCGGGTCAACCGGAGACCAACACAACACAATCGGAACGCTAGAATGTCACCCAGACCCATAAACTCACGGGGACACTAATCAAAGTAAACGGACCTCCAGACACCCAAAGACACGGTCACGGAACTCCACGGGGTGTCCGGGACACACACGGCCCAAGGGGAGCAGGATCAGCCGCAGACCGCCCGCCCCGGGCAGCCCGGTTGGTCACCTCTAAGAACGCGCTATATGACCCTACCGCGTTCAAGCAGAACGCGCTAGGATCCTATAGCGCGACAGTAATGAACGCACTATAGGTCCATAGCGCGACCAGGCCAGGTCGCGCTATGATCCTATACCGCGACAATCCAGAACACGCCATAACCCTATAGCGCGACAGGAACCACCATACTGTTCATCTTCTCTGATGAACACGGCCTATCGGGGCGGCGTGACCCTCAAGAACGCGCTAGCCGAGACTAGCGCGTTCTCAGTCCGCGCCCGAAATGGTGGAAATCGCGGGAAAAATCATTCCACGCCCCGTCCACCCCCAGGTGAATGGGAAACAAAAGGGGAAACCATCCCCAAGCCCCTAGGCATGCATCTAAACCCCTGGAATGGCCAAAAACACCGTAAAATGGGAGATCCGGCTCACACACCCAAAAACATGCATTTTTCCCAAATCACCCTGTTTAACCTGCTCGGCTCACCACGACCTACAAAACTCATGGGAAAAGAAGTACGCGAGTCGAGGGTCCATCTCCCTACCTCCACCGAAGAAACGACGCACCGTGGACGCCGATCCACGAAGAAAACACCGTTGAAGCCTCGCCGTTCCACGAACCCACGGCCGAGCTTCACCGCGCCTCCACCGCCTCGATCCTCATCCATCCTTGCCCGTGCCTCGCCCGCGCCGTCCCCGCCTCGCCCACACTCCACCCCGTCGGCCGTCGGAGAGAGAGGGAGAGAGGAGAGAGCGTGAGAAGAGAGAGGGAGAGAAGAGAGAAATGAGAGGGGAGAGAGAGAAAAGGTTATATATATATAAGAAAATCCAGAAATTCTCAAAAATACCAAAAAAAAGAAAATTACGTTTCCGCGATCCTCGGAACGCACCGATCGCAACGGTACCACTCGCGCCCTGGTGAACGGCCCGGTTCACCCGCAACGAAATTCCGAAGGAATTACCGAAACACACACTAGGAATCAGAAAACACACGCGGAAAAGCCGCGGAACGCTTCCGAGCCTCCGAAACAACTCCGGATCGTGCCGATCAGAACACGAAAGATGTCCGAAACGAAATTTCGGACACAATGGAGTCGGACGCTCCGAGAAACCAGATCCGGGACCCACGAACAAGGATCCAAAAAATCCGGGGCATTACATCAATCTTAGCCAGAATTTGGGGCAACTCAGGGTCCGCATGTTGAGCCTCTGTCACCTGACGGCGGATAGCAGGCGTGACAGTCAGACTCGCAAGCACTGCTAACCCTGGCTCCTGTGGAATCTTGAGCCTGAACGAAACTTCGGGCACTTGTTCCCAGAGCCTTAACTTCCTCAACATCAAGACACTGACCGCGACCTTCCGACTCAAAGCATCGGCAATGACATTCATCCTGCCTGGCTGATAAGACAAGGTGAAGTCATAACCCTTCGTGAACTCCATCCAACGCCTCTGCCTGAGGTTAAGGTCCCTCTGCGTGAACACATACCTCAAACTCTGATGGTCAGTGAACACCTCGAACTTCTCACCGTACAGATAATGCCTCTAGATCTTCAGCATGAAGATCACAGTCGCCAACTCCAAGTCATGGGTAGGGTAGTTCTCCTCGTGGGGCTTCAGCTGCCGAGATGCATAGGCCACCACTCTACCATGCTGCATCAACACAGCACCCAATCCGACCCCGAAAGCATATGTACACACCACAAAACCTCCAGATCCAAAATGTAAAACCAACACTGGAGCTGAGGTGAGTAATCTCTTCATGTCCCTGAAACTCTGCTCACACTCCTCAGATAAGACAAAATGTGCATCCTTCCGCGTAAGTCTAGTCATCGGGGCCGCAATGCGAGAAAAATTCTGAATAAACCGCCGATAATAGCCCGCAAGCCCAAAGAAACTCTGGATCTCCGTCACAGACCTCGGCCTCGGCCACTGCATTACTGCCTTGACCTTGGCGGGGTCCACGGAAATACCATCACCAAAAATCACGTGCCCTAAAAAGTGCACCTCACGAAGCCAGAACTCGCACTTACTAAGCTTCGCATACAACTAGTGATCTCGCAACGTCTACAGCACCACCCCCAAATGGTACGCATGCTCGTCGGCAGATCGTGAATAAACAAGGATGTCATCCACAAATATGACCATGAACTGGTCCAGATATAGAGGAAACACCCTCTGTAACAAGTCCATGAAGGCTACGGGGGCATTGGTAAGCCTAAACGGCATTACCAAGAACTCATAATACCCGTAGCTCGTACTGAACACAGTCTTCTCTACATCGGACTCGTGAATCCTCAGCTGATAGTAATCAGACCGCAAATCAATCTGCGAGAACACTTGCACAGATTGAAGCTGGTCGAACAAATTATCAATCCGCGGCAACGGATACTTGTTCTTAATGGTCACCTCATTCAGCTGTCGGTAGTCAATGCACAACCGCAAGCTACGGTCCTTCTTCTTCACGAACAACACGGGCGCACCCCAAGGGGAAAAACTAGGACGAATATACCCATTGGCCAACAGTTCCTGCAACTGCGCCCTCAACTCCCTCAACTCAGCGGCGGCTATACGGTAGGGAGCCTTCGCCAAAGGTCCCGTACTAGGCACAACCTCGATAAAGAAATCAATCTCCCGCTGGGGAGGTAATCCAGGTAAGTCCTTCGGAAAAATATCGGGGAGCTCGCAAACCACCGGAATGTCCTCGACATCCGGCTCCATCCGGTCTGCCACAACCACGGAGGTGAGAAAACCCTGACAACTCGCATCAAGCAAACGATGAGCTCGAATCGCAGAAATAAGAAAGCGAGAAGAGGAATACCTGATACCTTGGAAAAAGAAGGTGGGTCCGTGAAGTCTCTGAAAGTAAACTCTCTTCGAGCCACAATCCACCAAAACATGATGTGCCTCGAGCCAATCCATGCCCAAAATCACATTCAAGTCCTGAAGCGGCAACGCATAGAGCCTAGCCGGCAAACTCCACCCTTCCACCCACACAGGAACCTCATCGAAACAATATAGAGTGATCATAAAATCACCCGAAGGTAACTCCACTGCCAAATCACAAGACAACTGGGTCACCGGCTCCTCAATACTTAGCATGAAATCCTCTGAAACAAACGAATGAGACACGCCAGAATCAAACAAAACTCGAGCCGCACAACCCAAAATCTGAACGGTACCTTCCACGAGCTGCGACGCCACTGCCTCTACCCGGATCATGTGTGTGATCTGGCCTCGAGCTCTCTGCCTGCCTCCCACACTAGCTGACTTGGGTAGCGGCGGATACTGTCCCTGCTGCGGCTGCTGCTACCTCTGCTGCGGGGGAACCTGCTGCTGTTGAGAAAACTGTTGCTGCTGCTGCCTCTGAGGATAGTCAGGCGCCATATGCCCTGGCTAGTCACACCGGAAACAAACCATCGGCGCTGTGCACTGCCTGCCTAGATGGTACTCGCTACACCGTGGGCACGGTCCTCACGATCCACCCACTGATCCCTGATGCTGAAACGGGACCGGTTGCTGTACACTGCCCGATGATACCTTCCTCTGATCCTTGGGCTTCTTCTTACCGAACCCCTTCTTGAAAAATTTCTTGACCTTAGAGCGAAAAGACACGGATCCTGTCGCCGACGCTGTCGGTGCCGACGCTCCTGAACCACCCGACGCATGCTGAAAGGAACCCTGCTGCTGGGTAGCCGACTGCTGGCTGTGACCCGACAAAGACTGCCCCTGGCTAATCGGTCCCTGAGTCCTCTGCATATCCATCTCCAAAGAAGCCGCAACACGAGACGTCATCTTTAGATGAGTGGCCGCATTTGTGATCAAATGGTGCCTCAGCTCCTGCCTCAAGCCCTGTACAAATTATGGGGTCTTCACCTTCTCATGCTCCATGATATGAGGTGCATACCGACCCAGCTCAACAAATCAGGCCCTGTACTGCAACACGAACATGTTGCCCTGAACCAGCACCAAAAACTCACGCATCCGCTGCATAGCAATATACTCTGGACAGTAGGTACGCTCGAAAGCACTGACACAGTCACTCCACGCAATTTACTCAAGTGGACAAAGCTGGAAAGACGTCTTCCACTCGGAAGACCACCACTCCCGAGCCGTATCCTGCAACTGGTTGTAGGCCAACATCACCTTGTCCTCCGCAATACACCGCATGGAACTGAACACCCGCTCCATCTCGTCGAGCCAACTCCGAGCCACATCAGGATCTGGCTGACCGCCATTGTAAGGTGGATGAAACTGCATGAAATCCCTCACTGCTCGGCCTGGCCCACCCCTGGTCGATGAGCCCTCACCAACCTCTCCACCGAACTACTGAGACATAAGCTGGAACATGCCACGGAAGAAATCCTCGGCCCCCAGAAATCTCGCAGCATCCACTGCCTTGGTGGCCACAGGTGGCACCCTACTATGCTCCTCCTCCTGGATCTCCTGACCTCCAGCCGACTGCCCCTGCCAAGAGCGAGTGCCCCGCCTTGACACCATGCTCGCTCCTGAAGCAAAAGATAAGAAACACGGAAATAGCAAGGTTAAGCAAAACACACGATGCCCGATGCCAGCGTCACCTGTACATCATCACTGTGGACTAGTGGACTACTACAATTACTTATGATTCTCGTATAATCCCACAACCGCTGCTCTGATACCAGCTGTAACGACTCGGGAATCCAATTACCGGGAAGGCCCGATAACCTGAGACTCGCACCACCACCCATGAGTCTGAAGAATCGGAAGGGTTAAAAGGATGGTGTGGAGACTACACAAGTATCACAAATAATTGTAGAAATTAAATAGTTATGTAATTAGGCAGGAAATAGATTAAAATTTTCATGATACATGGTCCACAAGATATAACAAAATAACAACAGTAGTCCACAACTAGTACAGAGACAAGGAAGAAAAGTACAGCTACACGGGGCATACCCCGGCTCTGACCTCTCACACTAACGTTGGGCACCTGAACCACGCTGAGCCTCAGACGCGCTCCCCTGAAGCCGCGCCTCACCTGAAACACGGTGAAAACACGCAGGGAATGAGTCTCAGAACAAGACTCAGTAGGGATCACTCGAACCCTACCTCGCAAACAGAGAAACTACTACGCTAGCAGTAAGCGAGTACCTCAGAAAGGGAAGCCCTGCAATCTATAAAACACCGATCTCACGGCACGAAAACTGACACACGTGCCACGGTGTAACGACCGGAACACCACGGTCAACACAACAAAAACCCGAAGGTTGAAGTCGCAACGACTGACAGTCTGTCACTCCCGACTCGATAGGAGTACCTCCCACTAGAAGCAAGACCGGATGCGTCCACTGACGACTTAGTCCGCGTCTCAGGTGTCCCCCTCCGGCCCAGCGGGAATTGAGACACCGTCCAAGTAACCACAAACAAGCGACTAGCTGGGGTCACGCTCGTCAGCGTGGGTCCAACCGCTCCCAACCACGTGTGCACACACAGACCGTGCGTCCCTGGTCTGGCTCTCTGACCAGTTTTCCCCTCAGCCAGACACTGGCTGCAAGACGTGGGGCCCGACGGAAATCGGTCCATAAACCGTCTCTAAGGGTAGCCTCTCCACCACTCCCTGGTGGGACCACACACCTGTAAGCAGGCTACGACTAGTGGAGGGTCACTACGGAGTAGACTCTCAAGTCAACGGAAAACAACATCCGCATCCGATGACGTACGGGGACCGTCCCACGTACCAGCACCGTCGCACGGTGACCACGGTCGGAAAAGAAACGGGGTTGCAAACCACCCGGGGCAACCCTGAGCCTGACGGTCTACCCTAGACGTGTCACAGGCTTTGACGGTCTAAGGCTATACTATCACAGCCATCTGACAGCCCAACATAGAGGCGTCAGATACCCAGTGCAAAACAACGTGTAACGCACCTGCCCCGATGCGTTACAGTCCGTGACGCGCCTACCCTGGTGCGTCACAAGACTAGTGGAAAACATACTGTGACGCGTGCCACCCGGTGCATCATAGGCCCTGACGCTCTTAGCCTGGTGCGTCACAGGTTGTAACGGATGATGCAGGACGGACACGGGAGATGACACTATTAGGTGCCACCCTCGGACTCTAGATGAAGACGCGACGAGCAATACACACCAGGGAGACACTAAGCCCGACACTACGAGCTCCTAGTGGCAAAACATCGCTAACAGAAGTAGAAGCTCACTCGTCGTCCCAAGCGAGGGAAAGCGCGGACCGTGCGCGGTTAAGAAACCGGCGGAGGTCAAGGGTAGTCCGACTCAACTTCCGGACTCGGATCGAGTCGCGGGACGGGTCACTCTCACTCTCACAGCGGTGACATGGACACACGGGCTAGTACCTACACTCTCGGCAGCGGCCTAAGACCGTATACTAGCTAAGCAATGTAACGCCAAGAAGTTCGGATCATTACCTCCACGCACCCGGCGTGGCGAAGACAACCCCGGCCAATCACGGACTCCCGGTTAACACAATTTTACAGAAATACAACAATTTGACCCACTCCACGCAGGGAGGTAAAAGGTCACATGCAGGGCCCGGGAATCACGCTAATTGGGTTGACGGGCAGCATCTTGATGTCGCCCGGCGGTGCCGAACTCCGCGTTTTAGTGCTTTCTGAACGGCGGGTTCTGCGGGCCCGTGGGGCCCACGGGTGGCGCTGGCCTCCGGATCTACAGGAGTGGGTCCCACTGTGATGGGGACCCCTGGTGGCACGCCTCCACGGAAGGCGGTCGGCCGGGAACACCGACCGGTGGCCGAACAACTCCGATCTCCAAGCTTTTGGAATGCTGCCCACGGATTTCTGCTTGTTGTTTTCAGGTGCGCGCTCCGACGAAAATGGCCGCTGTGATCAGCCCCGTCGCCGGAATGGGATGAAACCAGCGCCGTTGGAAAGAGGACTCAAAATCCTCCAACCTATGGCCAGTGGATTCCTCTGTACCTACGCGGACCTGGACCTTAACTAATTTTCAATTCTCTGCTACACAGTTCCAGAACTCTCAGATTAGCACATCAATTCCCTATAAACGGCCGTTGACCGCCTACTTACAGTGTGATTCAGACTTCGAGCTCTTCTTCAACGTTGTAGATATTCAAACCACGAAGCTGGGACAATTTTGAGAATTGGATTTGGAGGTGGTGGAAATTTGATATGATTTTTGGAGTGACTAGTGGTCGGATCTGGGAACAGCATGATAGAACTGTAGATGGGACTGAGAACAAATTTTGGAAAATATGAGATGGACGAACTAGAAATTTAGAAACATTGTGGATGAAGGGGTGGATGGAAGGAAACTCTAGTAAAATTTGTGGGACGAAATAAAATCAAAACGTGGACCTAAGACCTAAAACTCAGGGCGGAGATGCATCTGGACAGACTGCTGGCAGAACTGGAATGAAAGAGGGAACGAAAATCAAAAATTATGAAACGGGATCTGAATGACAAACCAATTTTTTTTGGGACATCCTTGACACCTATGAAACCTCCAGTAAAATCCCCAGGTCGATCAGAGCTCTTGGCTGAGTTGGGAATTTCGTGGGAGTTGCTGTGGTACTGCGCGGGCAGAACTCCGATGAAGACGATGGCGGTGCGGTGGCGGCTCGTGGCGGCGGCGAGGATGACCGGAACTGATAGGGGAGGAGTCACACCTCCAGAGGCAACCTTCACAGCTGCAAGGGGGGAGAGAGGGGCGCACCAAGCTGGAGCTCCAACAATTTCTTTGATTCCAAATGGCATTAATTCAAGTAAAATGAAAAATACAAGTTTAAATAGCTTACATCTCACATCCATCCACAACCGTAGGATCTAGGGGTAAGAGATGAAGGGCTGGGATGGCATGTGACACACACACAAAAAAGAAATAAAAAATTAAGGGGAGGGGGGCGGCCCTTGGACTTTGAATGAGAGGGGTGTGGAAGGTTGAAATGTAGGTGGGAGGTAGGTAGCCTCCTTGGACTTTTTAAGCCCATTGTCCCCCATGTGTCCAATTACAAGTCAAGCTTCTAGATGCTCCCATGTGACATGTTGACTGGCCCCACGTGGGACCCTAGGCTGAGGTGGCCCAATGTGGTGGGGCCCGGGGGGCCCGTGGGGCCCACGGGATCCGAAATGCTCGTAAGCCCCTATTACACTCAAAATGGCAAACCGAATGCAACGAAATAAATACAAATTACACACACATAAAGTCTAGCTAAATATAATAAATGGGGAGGCTCAAGGCGGAGTCTCCAGGCTGTCTCCGAGCCAGATGGACGCTGAGGTGGCTCGTGTCGTGCTCCGTGTGCGGTACCGGTGGCTCGGTGTGTCGTGCAGATCAACTATTCGGGTGTCCGCACCAATTCTCCCCGGGTGGGAGAAACTCGACCCTGTCGAGTAAGGGTCTGCATCGCTCCTGTATCGCTCCAAAAGGTCCGGATCAATCTGCTGCAACTCGCCATGTGTGATCCATGTGTCCTCAGTAGCGGGCCGTCCTCTCCATCGCACTAGGTAGCGCGGGTAAGATCCACTCCTGGTAACTGTCACTTGCTCGTCCAGTATACGATCTATATGCTCACGCTGCCGTGAAAAAGGGGCTGGAGGTGGAAGTGGACACTCAGGTGTGGGATCACTCTCAAGGGGAGGAGATGGCTCAAAAGGCTCACTAGGGATCACCGCTGGGTCCCTATATGCAACAAGATCCGATACATTGAAGGTAGAGCTTATACCATATTCCTCGGGCAGGTCCACAACATACGCATTGGATCCAACGCGTTTCAACACTCTAAAGGGACCGGCTCCGCGAGCTTGCAACTTCTTAACGGTTCCAGAGGGAAACCGTTCAGGTCTTACCCTGATCATGACGTACTCGCCCTCATGGAACTCTCGGTGGTGTCGGTGGGCATCGGCTAACTCCTTGTACCGTGCATTGCTGGCCTCAATGTGACGACGGATGTCGTCATGCAAACTCCTAACATGCCTAGCAAACGACTCGGCCGACTCCGACACTCTAGCATGGATAGGCATGGGGACAAGGTCAACGGGCTTCCTAGGCCTACGACCTGTGACAATCTCAAATGGACTCATGCCGGTGACCTATTCACCGAATCATTGTATGCAAACTCAGCCATGGGTAAAATGAGATCCCAATCCCCAATGCGGTCCTTAACTAGACACCTCAAAAGATCTCCCAGACTCCTATTGACCACCTCGGTCTGACCGTCTGTCTGGGGATGATATGCAGTGGAAAACTTGAGGTACGTACCCATCATATGCCATAGTGTCTTCCAAAAATAGGAAGTGAATCTAACATCACGGTCAGACACTATAGTGCGAGGCAACCCGAACTTGCACACCACATGAGTAAGGAATAGGCGGGCTACCCTAGAAGCATCCGAAGTCTTCGAGCAGGGGATAAAGAGGGCCATCTTCGAGAAACGGTCAACCAGCACATAGACCGAGTCATGCTTCCTAGAGGTACGTGACAATCCCAAAACAAAATCCATACTAACATCCTGCCACGGGGCATCAGGCACGGGGAGAGGCGTATAAAGACCCGAGCTTTGCTTCTTCATCTTGGCCATAGCACAAGTACGGCACTGAGCCACGATGTTAGCAACATCGCGCTTCAAGCTCGGCCAATAAAAACGATGCTCCACTGCCTCAATAGTCTTGTTCCGACCAAAGTGGCCGGCTAGACCTCCCGCATGTAGTTCCCACACTAAGAAATCTCGAACCGAAGTTCAGGGAACACATAGCCTGCTACCTCGAAAGAGGTAACCCTCCTGAAGCACATACTCATCAAGGTCTCTCGAGGGTCCGGCCTAGAGGGTGGTAAAAATCTGACCGAAGTCAGGACAATCAACATAGGCCTCCTTCATCTTCTCTAACCCTATGACCTCGGCACTCATGGTGGTAAGCAAACATGCTCGCCGACTCAAGGCATCAGCCACCTTGTTCTCCACTCCAGCCTTATGTTTAAGCACAAAGGTGAACTGCTGGAGATACTCGACCCAACGACTATGACGCGAATTAAGCTTCTTTTGCGAATGGAGGTACCTCAATGCCTCGTGGTCGGAGTATAGGACAAACTCCTGATGTAAAAGATAGTGCCTCCAATGCCTAAGAGCCTGAACAACTGCGTAGAATTCTTTATCATACATGGAATATCGCAGTTTCGCGTCATTCAGCTTCTCGCTGAAATATGCGATCGGGTGGGACTCCTGACTCAAAACTCCTCCAATCCCAACACCCGACGCATCACAACAGACCTCAAACACCTTCGAGAAATCAGGCAGTCGAAGGATAGGTGTCTGGGTCATACGCTCCTTGATGTCCCTGAAGGTAGCAGATGCGGCCTTCGTCCATACAAATGTGCCCTTCCGGATGCAATCCATGATCGGGGCAGTGACGGAGCTAAATCCGCGGATGAAGCGACGATAGAACGTCGCAAGGCCATGAAAGCTGCGGACATCATGAACCGTACGGGGTTCCGGCCACTCAACAATGGCCCGGACCTTCTCCGGATCGGCGGAGACCCCAGTACTAGACACATTGAAACCCAAGAAGGTAAGCTGAGATGTCATGAAAGCACACTTCTGTGGGTTCGCAAATAACTGCTCTCGTCGAAGAAGTAGACAGACCTGCCGAAGGTGGTCTAAGTGGTCCCCTGTGGTGCGGCTATAGATAAGGATATCATCAAAATACACCACTACAAAGACTCCAATGAAAGGTCGAAGGACCTGAGTCATGAGCCGCATGAAAGTGCTAGGGGCATTGGTCAACCCAAAAGGCATGACCAACCACTCATATAGACCGTCCTTGGTCTTAAATGCGGTCTTCCACTCATCACCTGGCCTAATCCTCACCTGATGGTAGCCACTCTTAAGATCGATCTTCGAAAAGATAGTGGCACCTGCCATCATGTCTAGCATGTCATCAAGGCGGGGAATAGGGAACCTGTACTTCACGGTGATTTTGTTGATGGCACGACTATCAATGCACATTCTCCACGTGCCATCCTTCTTCGGGGCGAGTAATGCGGGTACAGCACATGGACTCATGCTGTCCCGGACAGATCCTCTCTGCACAAGCTCATCGACCTGCCGTTTAAGCTCGGCATGCTCCGTGGGGCTCATTCGATAATGAGGAAGGTTGGGCAAAGAAGAGCCCGGAACAAGGTCGATGGCATGCTGAATATCCCGCATGGGTGGGAGTCCCTCGGGAAGCTCATCGGGAAAAATATCAGCAAACTCTTGCAGAATAGGAACAACCTCGGGTGGGAGCTCACCCTCGGAGTCCCGCTCCACCTCTCGGACCGTAATGGCAAACACCGGACAACCCTGACTAAGCTCCTGCTCCATCTCGCGGGAGCTAATCATCATCAATCTCCTCGTGGAGGGCTCTCCTGGGCCAGAGGTAACGGTCATAGTCCGAGCTGGGGATGGAGTACTGGGCCCGGGTACGGAAGGCTTCGGAGTGCTAGGGCCAGTAGGACCCCTGACTGATGGGCTCCTAGGCCGAACGGGTTGGAGGGTGACCCGCTGGCCATCGTGGTCGAACGTACAGGTGTTCGACTGACCATGGAGTGTGGCATCTCGGTCGAATAACCACGGCCTACCAAGAATGATACTTCCCACTTCCATGGGAAGGACATCACACCAGATCTCGTCACGGTAGGAGTGGAGCTGCAGTGGGACCAAGCACCGCAGCCTGACCGAAATGGAAGTGGTATCCACCCATGATACCTGGTAGGGGCAAGGGTGGTCTACGGGTGTGAGACCAAGACGAGTGACAGCGTTCGTGGAGATTGCATTGATACAACTCCCGCTATCGATGACCACCTTGCAAATTTGCTTTCCCAGCCTACAGAATACATGAAGGATAGTGGTCCGACGCCAGTCATGACTGACCTGTGGCTGGGTGAGGATACATCTGACGACCCCCACGCGGGTATCGTCCGACTGCTGGACATCCTGGGCCTCACCTCCCATCTCATAGTACTCGTCAGCTAGCTCTTCATCTGCCTCATAGCTGACTAACTCGAGGCCCGTAGGGGTGGTATCCTCGGCCTGTGTGTCCCCAATGTGAAGAGATGGGCGGGTGGGACACTGGTTGGCGAAATGGCCAAACCCATTGCAGTGATAACAATGCTGCCGTGATCCACTAGGCTCCCCAATCATAGGTCCTTTACCTTTATCCTCCCGATGGATAGGAGGCGTAGGCAACAAAGGACGTGCAGGAGGTGCGGGTGCCGGTGGATGGGCTATGGGTGGGGCCGTAAGATGCTGGGGACGAGGAAGGTCCCTCGGGGGTGGAGGACGAGGCCTAGGAGCAAAGGGCTCGGGGCGAGCGGGCTCATGAGGTCGTGCCATGGGGGCCCTCGGATACGTGCCAGATGAGCCACGGGACTCGACACTACGAAGGGGAAAGGAGCCCAACCGATGGGGTGACTCAAACTCGGCCTCGAACTGCTCCAATTCGAGAGCAATCTGATATGCCTGCTCCAAAGTGGTGGCATTGCGGCGAAAGAGTTCATATTGATAATTGGGCCGCAAACTTCTCCGAAAGCGGGATATCGTCATGGTGCTCTCTTCCGTGACCCCGCATCGCAAATAATACTCATCGAACTCGGCGGTGTACTCGGTCACGGATCGGTTCCCTTGGGAGATGCTTTGCCACTTGTCTATGAGACGTTGGCGATATGAGGCGGGAAGGTACTTCTCCCTCAACTTGGTTTTCATATCATCCCAAGTACCGATCTGGGGTTGACGTCGCTGGTTGAGCAGGCTCTCCACATTGATCCAATAAGTTTGGGCCTGCCCTTGCAGCTTCATCTTTGCATATCGGACTCTTCGGTGGTCCGTCATCTCAAACCACTCGAAGTACCGGTCCATGCCGGCCTCCCAATCTAAATACACCCTAGGGTCCAAGGACCCGCTAAAAGTGGGAGGGTCCGCACGCACACCCCTAAGAATGCGGTCGTCATCCTCGTCATCACGATTCCGTCGTTGATGACGATGACCGTTACCCCCGTGATCATTGTCGAAGGCATAATCATCCACTATAGGCGCCTGTTGCCTCCCGACATCCTCCACCTGAGCCCTTGGCACAGCGGGTTGCTGCACCGGCTCTTGTTGGCCGTTTGTCGGCGCGGGTTGCGCCGCTACTGGGCCCCTCTCTAGGACGGCAATCCTCCCAACAAGGCCTTGAATGGACTGCTCCGAAACCCCGGCCCGATCCTCGAGGACCTTCATCCGCCCTTCTAGACACGTCCCTATGCCATCCATACGCGTACTAAGACCATCCATACGCGTGTCTAAACGATCTATGATGGCCCGAAACATCTCGGCCGTGGAAGACTCATCGGAACTACGGGCTCGGGAGTCCGCCATAGGTGGTGGTGGCGAGTATTGGGTGCCTCGACGGGTGGGCATGCAAAGACGTACGGACTAGGTGACAACAACCGACTAATGCAAACACACTAAATGATACACTTAGACCTAATTGCAATTTGAAAACACTCTTTTTTTTGGTATTTTGAAAGAATGCAATTTAAAACACTTTTTTTTTGTTTTGAAAAGAATGAGACTCGACTACACCGTAGACACGGCCCTCGGTACGCGGCGGAGGTAATCGACCCGAAGGTCACTCGCGCAAGTGTGCGGTCTTCCCGGTAGGCGAAACCTAACGGTCGGACAACACCTTTGGATATACCGAGTGAAGGTGTGTGTGGGGTAACCTTAGACTATGCAAGACTTATGCAACGACTACCCTAGACTCGACTTGCTCTGATACCAAACTGATGCGGGATGGACACGGGAGACGACACTATTAGGTGCCACCCTTGGACTCTAGATGAAGACGCGACCAGCAATACACACCAGGGAGACACTAAGCCCGACACTACGAGCTCCTAGTGGCAAAACGTCGCTAACAGAAGTAGAAGCTCACTCGTCGTCCCAAGCGAGGGAAAGCGCGGACCATGCGCGGTTAAGAAACTGGCGGAGGTCAAGGGTAGTCCGACTCAACTTCCGGACTCGGATCGAGTCGCGACATGGACACACGGGCTAGTACCTACACTCTCGGCAGCGGCCTAAGACCGTATACTAGCTAAGCAATGTAACGCCAAGAAGTTAGGATCATTACCTCCACGCACCCGGCGTGGCGAAGACAACCCCGGCCAATCACGGACTCCCGGTTAACACAATTTTACAGAAATACAACAATTTGACCCACTCCACGCAGGGAGGTAAAAGGTCACATGCAGGGCCCGGGAATCACGCTAATTGGGTTGACGGGCAGCATCTTGATGTCGCCCGGCGGTGCCGAACTCCGCGTTTTAGTGCTTTCCGAACGGCGGGTTCTGCGGGCCCGTGGGGCCCACAGGTGGCGCTGGCCTCCGGATCTACAGGAGTGGGTCCCACTATGATGGGGACCCCTGGTGGCACGCCTCCACGGAAGGCGGTCGGCCGGGAACACCGACCGGTGGCCGAACAACTCCGATCTCCAAGCTTTTGGAATGCTGCCCACGGATTTCTGCTTGCTGTTTTCAGGTGCGCGCTCCGACGAAAATGGCCGCTGTGATCAGCCCCGTCGCCGGAATGGGATGAAACCAGCGCCGTTGGAAAGAGGACTCAAAATCCTCCAACCTATGGCCAGTGGATTCCTATGTACCTGCGCGGACCTGGACCTTAACTAATTTTCAATTCTCTGTTAGACAATTCCAGAACTCTCAGATCAGCACATCAGTTCCCTGTAAACGGCCATTGACCGCCTACTTACAGTGGGATTCAGACTTCGAGCTCTTCTTCAAAGGTGTAGATATTCAAACCATGAAGCGGGGACAATTTTTGAATTGGATTGGGAGGTGGTGGAGATTTGATATGATTTTTGGAGTGACTAGTGGTCGGATCTGGGAACAGCAGGATAGAACTGTAGATGGGACTGAGAACGAATTTTGGAAAATATGAGATGGACGAACTAGAAATTTAGAAAAATTTTGGATGAAGGAGTGGATGGAAGGAAACTCCAGTAAAATTTGTGGGACGAAAGAAAATCAAAACATGGACCTAAGACCTAAAACTCAGGGCGGAGATGCATCTGGACAGATTGCTGGCAGAACTGGAATGAAAGAGGGAACGAAAATCAAAAATTATGAAACGGGATCTGAATGACAAACCAATTTTTTTTGGGACATCTTTGACACCTATGGAACCTCCAGTAAAATCCCCAGGTCGATCAGAGCTCTTGGCTGAGTTGGGAATTTCGTGGGAGTTGCTGTGGTACTGCGCGGGCAGAACTCCGATGAAGACGATGGCGGTGCGGTGGCGACTCGTGGCGGCGGCGAGGATGACCGGAACTGATAGGGGAGGAGTCACACCTCCAGAGGCAACCTTCACAGCTGCAAGGGGGGAGAGAGGGGCGCACCAAGCTGGAGCTCCTACAATTTCTTTGATTCCAAATGGCATTAATTCAAGTAAAATGGAAAATACAAGTTTAAATAGCTTACATCTCACATCCATCCACAACCGTAGGATCTAGGGGTAAGAGATGAAGGGCTGGGATGGCATGTGACACACACACAAAAAAGAAATAAAAAATTAAGGGGAGGGGGGCGGCCCTTGGACTTTGAATGGGAGGGGTGTGGAAGGTTGAAATGTAGGTGGGAGGTAGGTAGCCTCCTTGGACTTTTTAAGCCCATTGTCCCCCATGTGTTCAATTACAAGTCAAGCTTCTAGATGCTCCCATGTGGCATGTTGACTGGCCCCACGTGGGACCCTAGGCTGAGGTGGCCCAATGTGGTGGGACCCGGGGGGCCCGTGGGGCCCACGGGATCCGAAATGCTCGTAAGCCCCTATTACACTCAAAATGGCAAACCGAATGCACCGAAATAAATACAAATTACACACACATAAAGTCTAGCTAAATATAATAAATGGGGAGGCTCAAGGCGGAGTCTCTAGGCTGTCTCCGAGCCAGATGGACGCTGAGGTGGCTCGTGTCGTGCTCCGTGTGCGGTACCGGTGGCTCGGTGTGTCGTGCCTATCAACTGCTCGGGTGTCCGCACCAACGGACCAAACCTGGTGCGTTACGGTGTGGGAATGCGTCCACTCTAACGCACCCACACAGGGGCGTCACAAGGCTGTGACGAGCCAAGCCTGGTGCGTCACATGCCTTGACCCCCAAAGGTCAAAAATCAACGGTCAAAAGCCAACGGTCGAACGTCCCTGATGGTCCAACCCAGGTGCGTCACAACACCTGTGGCGGTCTATCGTTGGACCATCACAGCCCACAGACCCCAATTGGCTGAAAACAGGGCTGTAACGCACCAACCTGGGCGCGTTACGTGGTGTGACGGTCACTGGAAGGACCGTCACACCGACCCAACGGCGGAACGGCGTGAAACGCCTAAAAACTCCAACCACACCCCCATGCCTCCATAGGAGAGGGGAAATCAAAGGGGAAGACCCCTAGGGACCCCTAGCATGCTTCTAAGCCGCCAAAACGTGAAATCATGGCCTAAAACCATAGATCGGGCGAACTCTCCCAAAATCATGGAAAAACCCAAACCCGTATGAATACCCATCTCTTGGCCTCCCCACGGCCTACAAATCGCGAGAATGGAACGCAAGAGGCTAAGGAACGTCACCCTACCTCAAGATCGCTCTGTGACGCGTCGGATTGTCCACAATCGCAAGAAATCGCTTGAAAACCCCTGTTCTTCCTTGAGCTCCTATAGTCCACGTACGCCTCCACGATCGCCACACCACCACCGTCGCCGCCGCGCCGTCACCTCGCCGCCGTCTGCAGCCGGGGAGAGGGTCGCCGCCGCGACCACGGGAGAGGGGGAAAGGAGGGGGCGCCGGTTCGCATGGGGAGGGAGAAAAGAGGAGGAAGAAGAAGAAGAAAGAGGGTGGGGAGAGAGAGAAAAATGAGAGGTATTTATAGAAAATCCAAAAATTCCAAAAAAATCAAAAAAATTAAAAATTACATTTCCACGATCCTCGAAACGCACCGATCACAACGGTACCACACTTGCCTAGGTGAACGACCCAGTTCACCCGCAACGAGGTTCCGAAGGAATTACCGAAACACACACCGGAAATCAGAAAACACACGCGGAAAAGTCACGAAACACTTCCGGGCCTCCGAAATAACTCCGGATCGCACCGATCCAAACATGAAAGATGTCCGAAATGAAATTTTGGACACAAAGGAGCCAAACACTCTGAGAAACCAGATCTGGGACCCACGAAGAAGTATCCGAAAGGTCCAGGATTTTACAATTTCTACCCTCCGTATGTCAGTTCGTGTCTAACGGTCGTAAGACGACCGTTCTACCCCCCTTGGCGATCCCTGCTAGGACCGTTTCTTGTTCGCCACTGCCAATGGCATTCACCCATCCCCCTATTTCTCTGGGAATGGCCCAAAGGGCCCTCACATTTGGTTCCAGGGGTTGGTGTGACTCTCTACCCCGTCTAAACTCCATCCACCCATCAAAAATTTGAAATTCAGGATTTTGGGTCCGTGGCTTACCTCAGACATGGAAGCCCCTCTGGTTGGTTTCTCGGCCTCCATGGCGGCTGGTCCACCTTCCTGCATCATTTCTACCTCCTCCAGCGCTCCGACGACCCTGGAAGCTCCTTCCTCTACGACCACGGCCGGCGGCGGCGCCACCTCCTCCGGAGGGTTTGCCGGCGGTTGAGCTTCCCTTTCCTAGGCCGTTCGGTGCTTTATCCTCATCAACACTTGTTTCTTAAGCCTCATTTGAAGGCTAGAAGGAAGGAGTTAAGAGGGGAAGGTAGTTTGGAGGGGAGGTTCTTGATGGCTCGGTGGTGGGCTTCAGTCGTGGGTGTGTGATATAAGGAAGACAAGGGAGACGATAGAGCTGTTTTATTTTTTTTGAAACCGACAGTTATTAAGCGGTCTATCGCTCAACCGTTTATATCTTGTAAACGGTAGGGGCACGATCATCTTTGTAAAGACAGCCAGATAGCTGTTCAGTTACGTTATGCGGTCCTTCCTATGACCATTTTTTAGGGTAGGGCGGCCATGCTTGAATCATTTTATTTTAAAAGGCCCCATTTTCTTGTTCTGTTATCATGATTAATTCAAGCTTATGCCTTCTGTTAGTTTTTATGCATGATTGATGTCTTTGCTATTTGACTAATGTTGAAATGCAAAATCTTCTATCATGCTACGTACCACGCCCTCAATCCGTCAAGGTAAGTCTTGTAAGTATTCCGCATCCTTTATCCCTTAATGCATTACTATATGGTTTCTATGTTATATTATCTCGAGAACCGGCTGGTCACTCATGTGTTCTGGGATCTGATGTTCCCCTTTACAAAAAACGATGATGATCTGGGTGTACATGTTTAATCGTTGGTTAGGCCGTTAGGTTGGAGGAATTAGGGGACGACGGTTCTATCCTGCACGCCGTGGTTGCAGATAGTGTCCTGACCCTGATTAATCCGATCTAGCAATATTATTCTCGAGTATCTTCTATTTTATCTTTCTTTACATTCGTTTTAATGTTTTCTTTTCTTTTAGCACAGCATGCATCATACGCATTTTTGAGCATTCATGTCCCCTAATCTGTCTGAAAATGTCTCGCTGATGATGGGTAATTATGCATCCATGGTTTTGGGTGAGGAAAAGTGTTCCACTCAGAGTTGGAAGATTTTCTTTGGTCCATTTGCTTGGTTTGATCGACTGAGAGTCCTTGTCTGGAATTTAGTATGTTCTCTTTTAATTTTCGTTACTGCTTATTCCAATCCTCTCATTGGTTGTGGATTGTGTCCCCTGATGAGGTTGATCGTGTTTTCTCCTTTTGTTTATTTTTTGTTAGTTCCTCCAGGCTGGTGATGGGAATCGACACCGAGCCTGTACTTTTTCTTTTGCATTTATGTCCTTTTAGTTTGTGTTTATATCCTTGGAAAAATATGTACACAAATGTAAGGCTTTATAATCCAATGAGTCATTCCCATGGATTGTGTGGGTTTTTGTGCAATTTTGTAGTAGGTCCAGCAAGGGGGCCCTCAGCCCTTTCCCATTGGTCCATGTCACCTTGTGGGGCTGGTCAACCATCCTAGGTGGATATCTAGAAGGTTGGACTAATCTTATGGACACACGGGGGACAAAGGGTGAAGAATGTCAACATTCTACACCCACCCCACCTACCTCTTCCATGGTCAATAGGCCGCCCCCTTCCCCTTGAATTTTTTTATTAATTTTTGTGTGTTGTTCAAACCTCATCCCAGCCCTTCATCCACCATCCCTAGATCCAAGGGTCAACATTAGATTTGATACCTATCATATATAAGCTTGTATTTTCATGTGAAAATTAGTGAAAATTCAAAAAATTGTTTGGAAAGCTTGAAGCTTACGCCCCCTTCCTCTCTCCTGGAGCTCTCCCCTCAGCCCCTCTGCAATTATAGAGTGCATCTACCTTCTATCTCCCCCCTCTCAACCTCTGATCTTCATCGGTGCCGCCGCCGCCACCGTTCGTGCCGCCTTCGAGCCGCCGCGAATCCGTCTTCGGTTTTCTGTCATGCTGGACAGAGGTGTCTTCACGAAAATCCTGCTACCAGCCACGGCCTCTTCGTGATTTGTAATTTTTATGGTGTGTTCCTATCTTCCATCCCATCATCCTCAAAAAAAAATTCAGGTCGAAAATCCTTCGTTTGATCTTTTTACAATTTCGGTCTTCAATCACTCCAAGATCTGTCCTATCTCTGTCTACAGTGACAGCAGCTCTGAGTTTCCCATCCACGACCTTCTTTTTGATTTTTGTTGGGGCTCCCAATTTTACTGGGCGTTTTGTCCATCATCCCCTACATCCAACATTTTTCTTAATTTTTGATCCGCCCTCTATCCATTTTTAAAAATTCGTGTTCTATCTCTGCTACAGTGTTTTCAGCTAATTCCCAGATCCGACCACCTTCCAGTTCAAAAATCATAACAAATCACAGTCACCTCCAAATCTTTCATAAAAAATAGTTTCGGTTTCCTAGCTTGATTTCCTAAAACTATGCGGAAGACCATCTCTTCAGATTCGGACATTCACATATTGTCAAAGGCAACTCTCAGGAAAGTTCCCTACTAGTATGAGAGTCCGGTCACTGTACAACAGTAACTTAAAATTTCATTAAATCCAAGATTCGTGCAGATCCAGGTCTGATCTCTAGGCCTAGGTTGAAGTATTTGAAGAGAGCTTTCTAACGGCGCCAGTTTTGTGTCGATCCGACATCGGGGCTGATTGCAGCATCCATTCTCGCCGGAGCGCGCGCTGAAAACCAGAAGCTGCAAATCCGTGGCCGGTTATTCCGACCGGTGCCGAACGGAGCCGCTCGGCCTCCGACCGGCGAACCAGCGTGTCGCCAGCCCGGGGAGCACTTCCCTAAGTGTCCCCACTACAGCGGTGCCACCGGGTCCCACACGGCCCCTCCGGACAGCACGTGGGCTCCACCGTCACGTGTTCGGGTGTTACCGAATCAACGCGAGAAGCCGCCCGTCAACCCGAATTCGGTCCTCCCGGGCCCCATTGTGTAGCCCTTTACCTCCCTGCGTGGAGTGGGCAGCGACTTGTATTACTGTAATATTGTGTAGTATTGTTCCGGGAGTACGAGTTTCGGCCGGGACCATCTTCCCCACGCCGAGCGCGTGGAGGTATCGTATTCACTCCTTGCTTGGCATTTCGCTTATTTTCATATATGCTTTATATGCCGCTGCTAGAGAGAATGTTTTAGGACCTAGCTTGCTATATATTTTCATATCATCGCTACTGCGAGAGACAGCGTGACCGTCCCGTGACTCGATCCGGGCACACGAGAGAGCCGACCACCCTAGCTCACTGCCGTTTTCTTAACCGTGCACGTCCGACGCTTCCCTCGTTAAGGGACAGTCACGAGCTTGTCATGTCCGTGGCTCGTCCCGCATCAATTTGGTATCAGAGCCAGGTTTGAGTCTAGGGTGTCAAAAAAAAAGTGTCATTTACGTCTAGCCATTAGTCATTGTCTAAGTCGTGTTTAGGGTCATCATTGTTTTAAAATAAACAAAAAAGTGTCTTTTGCATTTGCATCCCTTTACTCGGTATATCAAAAGGTGTTGTCCGAACGTTAGGCTACGCCTATCGGGAAGGCCGTACACTTGCGCGAGTGATCTTCGGATCGCTTATCTCCGCCACGTACCAAGTCTTGGTTTACGTCTAGGGTCCTTAGTGTGCATGCATTCCAAACTTGCATAGTCGGTCTAGTGTCTTGTCACCGTGTGTATGCATGTCCATATCCACTACCCATGGCCGTTCCCCAAGACCATACATCCGAGTGGTCAACCTTTGTGGCCAAAGTCAATATCCTCATGGCCCGAGCCCTTGGTTTTGCCCCTCTCACTATGAAAGTCGCTATACCCAACGGGTCCACAATGGAACTCCATTTCACCGATAAGGAGTCGGATAATGGGGTTTCTCTTGACATCGTGGAGTCTCTCTCCAAGACAGGCGAGATTGTCCGCGATGGTGATTTTGCTTGTGTTGAGTTCTATAAGAGGATCGGCTTTGTTCTCTACACTGATGGCGCATGGTACAGGATCGGCACACTTGCTGGTTCATGCATCATTTTAGGGCAAACCTGGTTAGGAGAACGAAGAGCCAATCTTGACTGGGGCAAGATGACTTGCACCTTATACCCACCTTACCTACCCGGTAAGATCACCCTCATATGTCCAGTCACTCAACCCCAGCGGCCCACTCCACATTCGGAACCATTATGCTTGGAGTCGTCTCACCCCGAGCCACCCGTGTTTCTTACGGGAACGCTAAACATCACCGAGCCACTTTTTAGTTGGCTCAAGGATGGCTTGGTCCCACCTCCCTTTCCATCCATGGACCCCATCCTCCCTTTAGTGCCGGTCCACTCCTTCCATACCACATTTCGATCTAGTCACCATGTTGACACATTGGACGATTTTGTCATGGGATTAGATTCACAATGGAAGTTGACGCATCTTTTGGCCCGAGGCTTTGACCAACCCGCTAGTCTTAGCTTCACCCATCCGGCCTTAGGATCCATTACCTCCGTGTGCACCGTGGGGTGTGTCACCACGGAGATTCTTCTACTCCTCCCGATGTCGGCCGAGTCCGACTTCGTTCCTTTTTGGCCAAGGGAGGAATCCAATTTTCTACACATGTCCGTCGTCCCACCGATCATAATGTATGGCGGTGACTATGAATTCCAAACTTGGGACCATGTCATGTTGGAACCCACTTCCTGGGGTCACACCTTCTTCGACCCTTTTGACCCCTTCACTAGTGAACCTCCCGAGTTTTCATACTCACTACCCTTCTTCCGCGGAGTTCACTATCCCATCTTTTCCACTTGGGCCAAGCAAACTCCACATAGCCATAGGTCCGAACCATAATTCGGGGGTGAGGAAGACTTTGGTTTCCCCGATCCCTCTAAACCACCCGCACCTCCCGGACTTCCAGCATCCAAGCCCAATGTCCATGATTGGTGCATCGTAGTATGTCTAGGAGTTCCCCATGACGTCAACCTCCGGTTATGTCAAATGCATGCATGGCACACATTCGGGTGTCCTGGTCCGCCGTCACCCCTGTACTGGTCGGACTAACATTAGGTGTGTCTAGGGTCATAGTTGAGTCAATGTGCTTTTCTTCGTGTGGTTTATTTTGTGTGGTTTGTTTGCATGGTTTGTGTGTCGTTTGTTTTTCTGCATGTGTCTTGTGCAAGTTTGTCGATGTCAGTCTCTTATAAGTGTGAAGCGAGTAGACTCACTTGATGAGTATGGGATCGGTTCTACATCTATACCCGGATCAGTGACCTATAGGGACTCTGCGGTGATTCCTAGTGAGTCTTCGGGCTGCTTCCTTCCCTTTTGACAGTGCCCCACCCAGAGTGTCCACCTTTAGCCCATAGCAGTTCGCGCATATCGAGTATATATGGAATGAGCAGGTGACGGTCACTTGGAGTGGAACATACCCGCGTTACTTGGCACGGTGACGGATCCGCCGGAGTACTCGAGCATCCATACCCCTACTCGACGGGGTCGAGTTCCTCCCACCCAGGGAGAGTTGATGGGAATCAACACCGAGCATGCACTTTTTCTTTTGCATTTATGTCCTTTTAGTTTGTGTTTATATCCTTGGGAAAATATGTAAGCAAATGTAAGGCTTTATAAGCCAATGAGTCATTCCCATGGATTGTGTGGGTTTTTGTGCAATTTTGTAGTAGGTCCAGCTAGGGGGCCCTCAGCCCTTTCCCATTGGTCCATGTCACCGTGTGGGGCTGGTCAACCATCCTAGGTGGACATCTAGAAGGTTAGACTAGTCTTATGGACACACGGGGGACAAACGGTGAAGAATGTCAACATTCTACACCCACCCCACCTACCTCTTCCATGGTCAATAGGCCGCCCCCTTCCCCTTGAATTTTTTTATTAATTTTTATGTGTTGTTCAAACCTCATCCCAGCCCTTCATCCACCCTCCCTAGATCTAAGGGTCAACATTAGATTTGATACCTATCATATATAAGCATGTATTTTCATGTGAAAATTCAGAAAATTGTTTGGAAAGCTTGAAGCTTGCACCCCCTTCCTCTCTCCTGGAGCTCTCCCCTCAGCCCCTCTGTAATTCTAGAGTGCATCTACCTTCTATCTCCCCCCTCTCAACCTCTAATCTTCATCGGTGCCGTCGCCGCCGCCGTTCGTGCCGCCTTCGACCCGCCGCGAATCCGTCTTCGGTTTTCTGTCCTGCTAGACAGAGATGTCTTCACGAAAATCCTGCTACCAGCCATGGCCTCTTCGTGATTTGTAATTTTTATGGTGTGTTTCTATCTTCCATCCCATCATCCACAAACAAATTCAGGTCGAAAATCCTTCTTTTGATATTTTTACAATTTCGGTCTTCAATCACTCCCAGATCTATCCTGTCTCTGTCTATAGTGACAGTAGCTCTGAGTTTCCCATCTCCGACCTTCTTTTTGATTTTTATTGGGGCTCGTAATTTTACTGGGCGCTCTGTCCATCATCCCCTACATCCACTATTTTTCTTAATTTTTGATCCACCCTCTATCTATTTTTAAAAATTCGTGTTCTATCTCTGCTACAATGTTTTCAGCTAATTCCCAGATCCGACCACCTTCCAGTTCAAAAATCATAACAAATCACAGTCACCTCCAAATCTTTCATAAAAAATAGTTTCGGTTTCCTAGCTTGATTTCCTAAAACTATGCGGAAGACCATCTCTTCAGATTCGGACGTTCACATATCGGTCAAAGGTAACTCTCAGGAAAGTTCCCTGCTAGTTTGAGAGTCCGGTCACTATACAACAGCAACTCAAAATTTCATTAAAGCTAAGATTCGCGAAGATCCAGGTCTGATCTCTAGGCCTAAGTTGAAGTATTTGAAGAGAGCTTTCTAACGGCGCCAGTTTCGTGTCGATCCGACATCGGGGCTGATCGCAACGTCCATTCTCGCCAGAGCGCGCGTTGAAAACCAGAAGCTGCAGATCCATGGCCGGTTATTCCGACCGGCGCCGAACGGAGCCGCCCGGCCTCCGGCCGGCGATCCAGCATGCCGCCAGCCCGGGGAGCGCTTCCCTAAGTGTCCCCACTACAGCGGTGCCATCAGGTCCCACACGGCCCCTCCGGACAGCACGTGGGCCCCACCGTCACGTGTTCGGGTGTTGCCGAATCAACGCGAGAAGCCGCCTGTCAACCCGAATTCGGTCCTCCCGGGCCCCATTATATAGCCCTTTACCTCTCTGCGTGGAGTGGGCAGTGACTTGTATTGCTGTAATATTGTGTAGTATTGTTCCGGGAGTACGAGTTTCGGCCGGGACCATCTTCCCCACGCCGAGCCCGTGGAGGTATCGTATTCGCTCCTTGCTTGGCATTTCACTTATTTTCATATATGCTTTATATGCCGCTGCTAGAGAGCATGTTTTAGGACCTATCTTGCTATATATTTTCATATCACCGCTGCTGCGAGAGACAGCGTGACCGTCCCGTGACCCGATCCTGGCACACGAGAGAGCCGACCACCCTAGCTCACTACCGGTTTCTCAACTGTGCACGTCCGACGCTTCCCTCGTTAAGGGACAGTCACGAGCTTGTCGTGTCCGTGGCTCGTCCCGCATCAGCTGGTGTCTTCTTTAGTTCAATCGTTCAGTGTGATTGATTCGAAGTTTCCCGAAAGATTCCTATCGCTCGTTAGTTAGGAACGGGTGTCGTTTACCTTAACACCCACTTTTCAGTCTGCCCCGCTGCACTTTCACTAGCCCGCCTTGATCTCAGCTGATCTCTAGTTATTATGTATCTGGTTCCTTGTTATCAGGGTCTATGTGCCTTAGTGAGGGAGTTCTAGCCCTCGTCTCTCTTCCTTTTTATCCTTCTTCGTCCAGTTTGGTGTCTGCCGCTCCTCCGTGTCGAGGAATCTTGGAACCTTGTTATTCTCTCCCTTTTATCCTGGCAAGCAAAGGATACAAAGCCCATGCTGCTCAAAGCTCGATGATCAAGCTCTCACTTCAGGACGCTGATTTTCACTCCATGGATTTGCAAGGTATTTGTATTTTGTGCAAGAATATGCTCTCGTTTTCATTATCCTTATTTATTCTTACGCTTGGTTATAATGCTGGTTCCTCAACATGCTTGAGTGGCGTTAGGAAGTTTGCTTAGTTCTGTCAAAAAGAGGTCGCTTCTGTAGTATCTTAGGCTGGTGATTGCTCCGCGCTGGGAGTCTAGTTCTTTCCCCGATCGTTGAGAGTAATCTTGAGCATGGGTTTTCCACACACTTCACGGCGAGCTATAGCCGATCCCTCCTTGCACATCGTTGCTACTTTGGCCATACTTTGGGTATGCACAAAGGTCTTTTCTTTTCTCTGCTCGGCCGAGTGCAGGGGCAAGAGATGGATAGATGAGATGACCAACCTAGGCACTCTCCAATACGAGAGAGGTCTCAAATAGGGGCAATCTTGACCCTCAAAAGTGAGCTTTCATGCAATATCTAGCCAATAAGAACCATCAAAATAAAAATGAATGGAAAATCAGAATATGAATCAATAGTAAAATTATGAAATCAAAGGCGTGGTAAGAGTGACAGTATAGTTTCCTGCGAGACGTCATGAGCCCGGTCGCATGCGTGCCTGATAAGTATGGGTCTCAAAATCAAAGACACAAGGTCCCGGCACAACAGACTGTATTTTGAGGGGTAGTGCCCTGGAAGGAATTCAAATCCTGATGTTTCCCATCCTGCATAAAGCTTGTCTCCATTTTTCTTCTGCTTCTCCCTCTTAGGCTGGGTTGTATCTCGGGTATGGCCTTAGTAGGTGCACCGTTCTTTAGAGACGGTTGGTTGCCGTAAGCCACCCTCACATGCACGCCTTGCTTAAGGGAAGCCTTTAATGAGAGGGGCAGGAACGATGATCCCTAGCCAGTAGTTTGAGCCCGTCTTTAGGTGCTGCAGGTTACTATGTGAAAAAAAAATCAACTATTGTCAAAATCTTAAAAAAATTAAATATTATCAAACTTCAAAAAAATCAAATATTTTCAAAATTTAAAAAAATCAGATATTTCAAGAATTCAAAAAAATAAGATATTGTCAAAAAATCAAAAATTAAAATATTGCAAAAAACCAAAAATATGTGTCTTTGGTTCCCTTCTTCATGCAGTTTTCGTTTCCTATTTCTTTTGAGAACGGATATGATATGTTTGTTAAGTGTGCAGGTTGCAGGCGTTCAAACTTTCCTTGCTCTTCATCATCTGCTCTCATGTTCATATTTTATGATCTATTCTCTTTCTTCAATCTTATCTCTCGATCTATTTTGAAGCTTATGTCCTTCTCAGCTTTTGTTTCTCTTCGCCTCATCATGTCTCCATGAGAGGGCTTTGCCTCATGATGCGCACCGACTAGTGTCGTTAAGAAAGCCGTGCCATAATTTTAAAATATTCACACTCACTCACTTTAAAAGATTAAAAAATCAAATTATATAGTGGTAAGCGGAGTCGATCTCACGAGGAGGAAAAATCCTTATTTTATCAAGTTGGAAAAACACCTTATGCTTTGAAAATCAAATTTTGAGTGAGATTAATCTAAGGAAAGACAAATTGAATGAAAACTATTTAAAGAACATGAGAGGGTTTAAGAAGAGAAATTAGAGGAGATAGAGAGAGAAACACAATTTCACAAATGATGAATTTCATTAAGATGATAGTGGAAAGTCACACTAGAAAAATAAGAATTACAACATGGGAACATCAAAAAGAAAAGATAAGAAAATATAGCCATTGCATGAAGAATAACGCCGCCTCCTTGCCAAGCCTTGGATGAAGATCGCCTCGCCTTGGATGCCGACGCCGTGAGAAGATCAATAGATGAAGATCCGCCTTGGGATATGAGAGGAAAATAGAGGAAGAAAGAAATAGATGGAGGAAATTTGAAAACAATGCAAAAGGGTGTGTGTGTGTTGGTGTGTTTTGAGAAGAAACAGTGAAAAACTAGATTGAAAATAGAGAGTGATTTGGAGGAAGAATAACTTTAAAATCAGAAGGAATTAGGAAAAGTGGAAAACATAAAAGTTTTACAGATTGAGAGGATGAAGAAGATTGATGAAGACTTCAGAGTTTAAAAATGAGATGAAGATAGAGAAAACTAAGGATTAACAGGAGGTGGTCGCGGATGAACAGTGTAGAACTCTAAAAATCTGAACTTTAGAAAATGGACTATAACTTTAAAACGGTGAGGAATTGGAAGATGAGGTAGAAGAAGAAGTTGAAGAACTTTCAAAAACGCACAACTTTTGTGAAGACATCAGAAAGAGATGAGGATCAGAAGAGGGAGAAAAATGATGAAGAACAGAAAGTATGAAAATCGGGTGAACAGTAAAAACCGTAGACAGAGCTTTGAAAAACTAATTATAACATAAAAACGAAAACGAATTAGGAGAAGAGGAAGAAGAAGAATTTGTAGAAGATTAGAAAACGAAGAACTTTGATGAAGAACATAACTGCAAAAGATGAAAAAAAAGGCTTCTAAATTAAACCCTAAGGCAGATCTCCAAACTGTTCTCTCCGTAACCCTGCGACCATGGCATCCTTTTATAGGGTTTTTGGTCTCTTACGATCGTGGACTTCCCAAATCCACTCAAATCTAGGTTTTTAGCAATACAACTTCACCCAATTAGACTTATTTCCATCCTTGGAGTCATCCTTTCCTTGAATATGACTTGGATAAGCTTGAAAATTGGAAGGAGACTTCGATCGGGAAACTGCAGTTGCCATTTGTGGTTGAACTTGAAATAGCGACTTCATCTGGGGCGTTCTTTCTTTAAATGACGTCTTAATCTAGGGCGTCCTTTCCTGAAGTAGCGCCTCTTCACTCGGGCATCAGTTTCTTATTTCCTTATTTTACTATTTCCACATTTTTCGTAAAATAGGAATTGACGACCTTCACTTTGGGCGTCCTTTCAATGATTAGCGACCTCCTCTCAGGAGCTAATTCTTTTCTCTTCTTTTTTTCTTTTTCCACTTTCTTTTATCAACTGAAATGACGCCCTTGGAGCTGTCGCTTCTTGCTGAAGACGCGCTCTTGCATCTGTCGTTATTTAAATAGCGCCTTGATCTAGGTCGCTTTTTCCTGAAAATTAAAATATCAATCCATTTAATTCCAAAATAATTGTGCAAATATTTAAATATTTCTCACATGGTCTTTTAAGCTCAAAAAGATGATAAAATGCATGAAGACTCAAATAATGTGTGAGAATGTAATTAATGCTCATGTTGCACAAATATACTCAAATAATGCTCAAAGATGATAGATGTGATGTAAATTATGATGTAAAATATAGCACTTATCACAGCCCCCCAACTTACTCATTGCTAGTCCCTTAGTAATACAATTAAATTAAAATTTAGGACCAACAAGAGTTCACAAAGATCATACTCTTATATCCAGCTCTCCCTTCATAGAATCAACTGAAGATTAGGAATCCAGAATCATTAATACTCATACTAGCCTTAGATTGGAAATTAAAGCACATGACTTAAGAATACAAATCAAAGTTCAATAGTACTTGTGCATGTGTAATTCTAAATCTGCAGTTAAGACAATTGCATCCCCCATTTGTTATTCCAAGTAAGTACCTTTCTACCCTGCACCTCTCAGATCAGAGCATTTAAGCATACTAGCTTTTGTCTGCCTTTTTCTTTTGTTCCTTTGAAACTTTTTTTTTCATTTGCACAACCATAATGTTGCACTACCCTTCACCTTTTTGCGCGAACCTCAACACGTCTTAGGTGAAGCAGGCCCGGTTACTCAGATCAGGGGCATTTTTCATGGCGTGATCTTTCTATTTTCTTTCTTCTTCAACAATATGCCTTTGCATTTTCTTCTTTTTTTTCTATAGAACTTGGCAGAAAGCTTTTTCTTGAAATAGATCTCATCCTCAAGAAATGCAGAGTATCAGATACAATTCCCAAAATAACAGAGGGCTTATCTTATTTTGCTTCATCAGAGTGCATAGTGAATATTTTTTCTAATAGTGCGCATGAACTTTAAAGAGATTCTTATATCAGTTTTCCATGGCTAGATCGAACTTAATTTTCCTTCAACCTTCTCTCTAGCCTTTTCTAATCCAGAATTATTTTCAATTCAAGCATGAAACAATAAAACTCAGTCGGGATTTTAATCTTTTTCATTTTCATGCAAATTGCAAAAAAAACCTACCAAATTGTATTATATGCAATGATGAAATTTTTCTCTGCGAGGAAGAAGAAGAATTTGTAGTAGACTGGAAAACGAAGAACTTTGATGAAGAACTTAACTGCAAAAGATGAAAAGAAAGGCTTCGAAATTAAACCCTAAGGCAGATCTCCAAACTGTTCTCTCCGTAACCCTGCGACCATGGCATCCTTTTATACGGTTTTTGGTCTCTTACGATCGTGGACTTCCTAATTCCACTCAAATCCAGGTTTTTAGCAATACAACTTCACCCAATTAGACTTATTTCCATCTTTGGAGTCATCCTTTCCTTAAATATGACTTGGATAAGCTTGAAAATTGGAAGGAGACTTCGATCGGGAAACTGCAGTTGCCATTTCTGGTTGAACTTGAAATAGCGACTTCATCTGGGGTGTTCTTTCTTTAAATGACGCCTTAATCTAGGGCATCCTTTCCTGAAGTAGCGCCTCTTCACTCGGGCGTCAGTTTCTTATTTCCTTATTTTGCTATTTCCACATTTTTCGTAAAATAGGAATTGACGACCTTCACTTTGGGCGTCCTTTCAATGATTAGCGACCTCCTCTCGGGCGCTAATTCTTTTCTCTTTTTTTTTTCACTTTCTTTTATCAACTGAATTGACGCCCTTGGAGCTGTCACTTCTTGCTGAAGACGCGCTCTTGCATCTATCGTTATTTAAATAGCGCCTTGATCTAGGTCGCTTTTTCCTGAAAATTAAAATATCAATCCATTTAATTCCAAAATAATTGTGTAAATATTTAAATATTTCTCACATGATCTTTTAAGCTCAAAAAGATGATAAAATGCATGAAGACTCAAATAATGTGGGAGAATGTAATTAATGCTCATGTTGCACAAATATACTCAAATAATGCTCAAAGATGATGGATGTGATGTAAATTATGATGTAAAATATAGCACTTATCACACCCCCCAACTTACTCATTGCTAGTCCCTTAGCAATACAATTAAATTAAAATTTAGGACCAACAAGAGTTCACAAAGATCATACTCTTATATCCAGCTCTCCCTTCATAGAATCAACCAAAGATTAGGAATCCAGAATCATTAATGCTCATATTAGCCTTAGATTGGAAATTAAAGCACATGACTTAAGAATACAATTCAAAGTTCAATAGCACTTGTGCATGTGTAATTCTAAATCTGCAGTTAAGACAATTGCATCCCCCATTTGTTATTCTAAGTAAGTACCTTTCAACCCTGCACCTCTCAGATCAGAGCATTTAAGCATACTAGCTTTTGTCTGCCTTTTTCTTTTGTTCCTTTAGAACTTTTTTTTCTCATTTGCACAACCATAATGCTGCACTACCCTTCACCTTTTTGCACGAACCTCAACACGTCTTAGGTGAAGCAGGCCCGGTTACTCAGATCAGGGGCATTTTTCATGGCGTGATCTTTCTATTTTCTTTCTTCTTCAACAATATGCCTTTGCATTTTCTTCTTTTTTTTTCTATAGAACTTGGCAGAAAGCTTTTTCTTGAAATAGATCTCATCCTCAAGAAATGCAGAGTATCAGATACAGTTCCCAAAATAACAGAGGGCTTATCTTATTTTGCTTCATTAGAGTGCATAGTGAATATTTTTTCTAATAGTGCGCATGAATTTAAAGAGATTCTTATATCAGTTTTCCATGGCTAGATCGAACTTAATTTTCCTTCAACATTCTCCCTAGCCTTTTCTAATCCAGAATTACTTTCAATTCAAGCATGAAATAATAAAACTCAGTTGGGAATTTAATCTTTTTCATTTTCATGCAAATTGTAAAAAAAACCTACCAAATTGTATTATATGCAATGATGAAATTTTTCTCTGCTCCCTCAACTTAAATGACATTGTCCTCAATGACATGGAAAGTTGAAATGAAAGAACAATGTAATAATAAAGTTTGCTGAGCAGGAAAGAGACAACCTGGTGTGCGGGGCAGAATATCCTTTGGCGATAACTTCCTCTCCTTGGCTTGAATCTAATAACTAAAACACACTGAAACAAAAGCATCAAATAATAAAAATCTTGTGTTGCCTCCCAAAAGTGCTAAGTTTTCCGTCTTCAGCCAGACGCATGAAAAATCTTACTCCGGATCACTTAAAGCAATTGATTCTTTTAACAACTGCTCACTTTCCACGTAAGGTTTTAATCGTTGACCGTTGACAGTGAAAATGTGACCATTTTTAGGATCCAAAATCTTAACAGCACCATGGTCAAAAACTTTAACAATAATGAACGGTCCATCCCATCTGGACTTTAGCTTACCGGGGAACAAACGCAGCCTTGCATTAAATAGCCAAACCTTTTGATTTTCTTGAAAACTCTTTCTGTGAATGTGTTTATCATGAAATGCTTTGGTTTTAGCTTTGTAAATCTTCGCATTTTCATAGGCTTCGTTCCTTAATTACTCCAGTTCATTAATTTGTAGAGCTCTTTGGGCACCAGCTTGATTAAGATCAAAATTAACTTGCTTAATGGCCCAATAAGCTCTATGTTCCAATTCTACGGGCAAGTGGCAGGCTTTACCAAAAATGAGACGGTAAGGGGACATGCCAATGGGAGTTTTGTATGCAGTTCTATAGGCCCACAATGCATCATCTAGTCTCTCGGACCAGTCTTTTCTATCCGGCCTAACAGTTTTATGCAGAATATTTTTAATCTCCCGGTTTGACACTTCAACCTGGCCACTAGTTTGGGGATGATAGGGGGTAGCAAGCTTGTGAGTGATACCATACTTACGAAGCAAAGCTCGGAATTGAAAATGAGTGAAATGAGAACCCCCATCATTAATTATAGCCCTAGGACAACAAAACCTAGAAAAGATATTCTTCTTCACAAACTTCATAACCACCTTATGGTCATTTATCCTAGTAGCAATGGCTTCAATCCATTTGGAAAAATAATCGACCGCCACCAAGATATATTCATTACCGAATGAAGATGGAAACGGTCCCATGAAATATATTCCCCAAACATCAAAAATTTCAACCACCAGAATGGGATTTAGCGGCATCATATCTTTCTTCGAATTATTGCCCACAGCTTGGCATCTCAAACATGATTTAGAAAATTCATAAGCATCCTTAAATAACGTGGGCCAATAAAATCCACTTTGTAGCACTTTTGCCGCTGTCTTCTTTCCAGAGAAGTGTCCCCCACAAGCTAAGTTATGACAAAAATTCAATACTGATTGCTGTTCTTCCTCAGGGACACATCTTCTAATGATCTGATCGGGACCCATATGAAACAGCTCAGGGTCCTCCCAGCAATAGTGTTTTACTTTAGAAAAGAAATGATCCTTCTCCTGCTTAGTCCACCCTCCCGGGATCTGACCTACTGCCAGGTAGTTAACAATGTTAGCATACCAAGGAGTTGAAGAATGAGAGAGGGAAAGAATCTGTTCATCGGGAAAAGAATCGGACATTGGAGTACTTTCAGGGATCACTATCCTGGATAAATGATCAGCAACTACATTGGCCAACCCCTTCCTGTCTCTAATTTCTAAATCAAACTCTTGTAATAATAGAATCCATCTAATGAGACGGGGCTTAGCATCCTTCTTGGAAAGTAAGTATTTTAAGGCAGAATGATCGGAGTAAACAATAACCTTAGCCCCTAAAAGATATGATCGAAATTTTTATAGGGCAAAAACAACAGCTAGAAGCTCCTTCTCCGTGGTGGTGTAATTCATCTGAGCATCAGCAAGGGTGCGACTTGCATAATATATTACCACGGGCTTCTTATCTATCTTCTGACCTAAGACAGCTCCAACAGCATAGTCCGAGGCATCACACATTATCTCAAAAGGAAGTGACCAATCTGGAGATTGAAGAATCGGAGCTTGAGTAAGGGTCGCTTTCAAAGAATTAAAGGCCTTGAGACAAGAATCATCGAAATGGAATGGAGTATCTTTAGCAAGCAACTGTGTGAGGGGACGAGCAATGGTGGAGAAGTTCTGAATAAATCTTCTATAAAATCCAGCATGGCCAAGAAAGGATCTGATTTGCTTGACAGATGTAGGGGGAGGAAGATTGGAAATCAAGTCTACTTTGGCTTTATCGACCTCTATTCCCCTTTCCGAAATCACATGGCCTAAAACTATGCCTTCCCTCACCATAAAGTGGCTCTTCTCCCAACTCAGCACAAGATTAGCATCAATGCACCTCTTCAAAACCTGAGTCAAATTTTCTAAGCACCCTTCAAAAGAATCGCCAAACACCGAAAAATCATCCATGAAAACTTCCAAAGTCTCCCCCACCATGTCAGAAAATATCGACATCATACATCTTTGAAAAGTAGCAGGGGCATTACACAGTCCAAACGGCATCCTTCTAAACGCAAACGTGCCATAGGGGCATGTAAAAGTGGTTTTTTCTTGATCCTCTGATAGATAGCAACTTGATTATATCTGGAATAGCCATCCAAAAAGTAAAAATATTTTTGTCCAGCTAGCCTTTCCAGAATTTGATCAACAAACGGGAGTGGAAAATGATCTTTCTTTGTTACTGAATTTAATTTCCTGTAATCAATACAAACCCTCCATCCCGTCTATAATCGCATGGGCACCTCTTCTCCTTTTTCATTTGTAACCACTGTCAGCCCCGACTTCTTAGGAACCACTTGTGTCGGGCTAACCCATTTGCTATCAGAAATAGGATAAATTATCCCAGTATCTAACCACTTAACAACTTCCTTCTTCACCACCTCTTTCATATTTGGATTCAACCGACGTTGCATCTCTCTACTCGGCTTGGCATTATCCTCCAAATAGATATGATGCATACAAACATCTGGACTTATACCCTTCAAATCTGTCACAGACCATCCTATCGCCCCCCTATGCTCCTTAAGAACTTCTAAGAGTTTAGATTCCTGAGCAGAGGTAAGATTAGAAGCAATGATAATAGGCAAGGTATGATCTGGGCCTAGATAAGCAAATTTCAATGAATCCGACAGAGGCTTAAGTTCCAACCCGGGCGGCTGATCAAGAGATGGAAGAATTGGTTCAGATCTTAATGGAGGAAGAGGCTCCACACTAGAATAAGATAGAGGTGAATCCTGAAGCAAACTACCCTCTTCAATCACATTCTCATTCATATCCACATTTTCTTCAATTATTTCCTCAAAAATATCAATAACATTACATTCTCCCTCATGATCCGGGTACTGTGAAGCTTTAAAAACATTCAAAGAGACCTTCTCTCCTCCAAAGGTAATATCCATCATCCCAGTGGCACAATTAATATTGGCCTTCGCCATAGCCAAAAACGGGCGTCCCAAAATGATTGGTGTATGCTTTAACTCTTGGGATGAGGTCATATCTAAGATTAAAAAGTCCACTGGGAAATAGCATTCATGAATTTTCACAATCACATCCTCCAACAAACCCTTTGGTGTCTTAACAGACCGATCTGCCAGTTGAAGAATTATAGAAGTGGGCTTCAATTCCCCTAAATCAAATTGCTCATATATGCAGGTGGGTAACAAATTAACACTTGCTCCAAGATCTAGCAAAGCTTTATCAAATGTCACCCCACCTATATCACATGAAATTAATGGAGCACCAGGGTCCTTCAACTTCTTTGGTAAAGAATTCATTAAAACAGCACTAACATCTTCAGATAGACGGATCTTCTGTGTTGCTGCCTTCGGCTCCCTTCTTGGTGTACAAAGCTCTTTCAAAAACTTAGCATACACCGGCACATGTTTAATAGCATCTAAGAGTGGAATATTAATATTGACTTGTTTAAATAATTCCAACATATTTTCTTGTTGGACCGGCTTCTTTTGAGCTTTTGGCTTTAATGCATCCGGAAAAGGGATCTTAGGAACATATCCTTGCAAACCTTCATCAACCTTGACCTTTCCTTTGTCCATTGTCTTCTCTCCCCCATCCGGCTTCTTTTTCTCTTGAACAATTATCAGCTCTTCTTCCTCATTATCACTTTCCTCTCGGGCATCTTGGCCCGAACTACTACCCACATCCTTAGCCTGATATGGATCATTAAGAACTTTCCCACTCCTAAGGGTAGAGATAGCTTTGGCATTCTCGAATTGAGGAACGTTAGGAGGGGGTGGCTGAGGTTGATTGGTCTGATTTGGAGGGGGAAGAATAGGAGCTCTTTGCTAAAAACCCGGAGGTTGTTGATTGCGGGGATTAGCTATGGGTTGACTAGGTAGCTGCCCAACATCTCTCCTCATATTACTAGCCGCCAACTGACCTATTTGACCTTCTAACTTAGCAATTGATTGTTGCTGAGAGAGAATAAGTTGCTGAAGTTGGTCAAATTTATCCTCAAAATAAGGCTGAGGGGGTTGAGGAGGCGGTTGATAAGGAGCTTGAAATGGAGCTTGAGGTTGATAACGATGTGATGGAAATTGATTATATTGGCCCTGGAATGATGGAGCTTGTTGATATGGGGCCTGAGCATGATGGAACGATGATTGCTGAAATGGAAGTTGTTGTTGATTATGTTGAAAAGAGGTTTGAAGATGTTGGTGAGACTGGTTCGGAACTTGAAAAGATTATTTAGGAATTGAGGGATTGACTTGAGTAGATGGTCCTTGTTGTAATTTCTAAAAAAAATTGGGTGATTTCTCCAGCCCGGATTGTAAGGATTGGAATATGGATCATAGGCGGGCTTAGAGACACCCTGAGCAGCAAAGACTTGTTCTTGGATAAATGGGGGAAGTTGGGCCACCGTGGGGCAATCAATGACAGCATGATTTGGGCTAGAACATAGAGCACAAAGTTCTTGAAGGTTGGAATCTGAAAAAGATTGATTTTGTTGGATAGAAGGAAAAGAAGGTTATTGTTTATTCATGGATAATAATTGATCAAGTTTTTGTGCTACCAAATCTACCTTATCCATCCTTTGTGCCAACAAGTCCACTTTATTCAACTTTTGAGCAAGCGCATTAATATCCATCCTATTCTCCAACTCTCCTTGACTTTTGACTTCATATAGCCCACCCTTCTTAGCAGGTCCAATCATCCTTTCATAGGAGGAAAGTGAAGCATGACTAATAGAATTTTCACTTAACATCTCAAATAAATCATAAGCTTCATCCTCACTTTTACTCATGAAAGCACCCCCACATGAGGCATCTACCATTTGTCTATAGTTTTCTTTTAATCCCTCATAAAAGGCTTGAACGATTTGCCATCTAGATAGGCCATGATGGGGACATTTTATCAATATATCTTTCAACCTGTCCCAAGCCTCATGAATTTGTTCCCCAGAATTTTGTGTAAATCTAGTGATGGCCCTTCTCATGGTATTAGTCCTACCAATGGGGTAGAATTTCTTCAAGAACTCTTTTTACATCTCTCCCCATGTGTCAATTGTTCTACCCAAGGCTCCCAACCAATATTTTACTTTATCCTTAAGGGAGAATGGGAAGAGAGTAAGCTTAAGGGCATCATCTGAGAAGTTTTAAATTTTGACAGTTGAACATATCTGGAGAAACTCATCGAGATGTTTATATGGATCTTCATTAGTATTGCCATAGAAGGATGGCAACATCTGGATGGTACTAGATTTGATCTCATAATGAACCGCCTGGTTCTGAGGTGCTTGAACATAGAAGGATGGTTTATATTAGTTCGGTATGAAATAATCCTTCATTTGCTTGGGGGCTTGTTGCACTTGTTGGTTTTGATTTTGATTCTCCATGAGGTTAGGTTGGGGTTGGGACTTAGAATACACTAACCTTTCAACTTCACTAATGGGTCCTATCAAATGAGGGTGGAGGGATCTCCTACCTTGCATGCAATGCAAAGGGCCCAAAAGGTAATGATGATTTTTTTTTTCAAAATACAATGAATCCCTATATGAATGAGTTATGCAAGGATTAACTATATGAATGCAAGAATGATGATTTTTTTTTTTGGAAAACCTTCTAAGAGCACTCTAACTCCAAGGTGCTTCGTGGTACAACCTGCCCGGCGTCCGCGAGGGAATCCACGGGTACGGAGACTTATGGAGGTCTTAGAAATAGAATTTCAAGTCCAAAGAGACGGAATGCTCAATGGAGTGTCTTTCTAAATTCAAGAGGGGTGTAAAGATCCTAATGCCCTTAAGGAGGGGAAATAGATGAGAAGAGAATTTTTTTTTCAAAAGATGTTGTAAATAAAGAATGAAAAAAAAAACAAAAAGAACAACTAAGTGCACAAATGCATGAAAGTAATGCAACTAAGATGGAGATATGCTAGCATGATGAATTTTTTCTATTTTCTGATTTTTTAGAATTTTTCAGAATTTGTTTTAGATTTTTTCAGAATTTCACAAAAAAGGACATTTTCCTACGTATACTGACCTTTTAGCGACGCTTGATTTTCCTGGATTTTTCTGAATTTATGCTTTCTGTGACAGATCTGGGCTTTAGCGACGCTTCCTGTGATAGATTTTTTTCCTTAGATTTTCAGGTCCGAATTTCTTTGAATTTTCTAATTTTCTAATTTTTTTATTTTTCCTGTAAAATAAAATAGAAAAATAAGTAAAACTATATACAAATCAAACACAAGGAATTTCACAACATAAAAATTAATTTCCTCCCCGGCAACGACGCCAAAAATTGATGCGCACCGACTAGTGTCGTTAAGAAAGCCGTGCCACAATTTCAAAATATTCACACTCACTCACTTTAAAAGATTGAAAAATCAAATTATATAGCGGTAAGCGGAGTCGATCCCACGAGGAGGAAAAATCCTTATTTTATCAAGTTGGAAAAACACCTTATGCTTTGAAAATTGAATTTTGAGTGAGATTAATCTAAGGAAAGATAAATTGCATGAAAACTATTTAAAGAACATGAGAGGGTTTAAGAAGAGAAATTAGAGGAGATAGAGAGAGAAACATAATTTCACAAATGATGAATTTCATTAAGATGATAGTGGAAAGTCACACTAGAAAAATAAGAATTACAACATGGGAACATCAAAAAGAAAAGATAAGAAAATATAGCCAATGCATGAAGAATAACGCCGCCTCCTTGCCAAACCTTGGATGAAGATCGCCTCGCCTTGGATGCCGATGCCGTGAGAAGATCAATAGATGAAGATCCGCCTTGGGATATGAGAGGAAAATAGAGGAAGAAAAAAATAGATGGAGGAAATTTGAAAACAATGCAAAAGGGTGTGTGTGTGTTGGTGTGTTTTGAGAAGAAACAGTGAAAAACTAGATTGAAAACAGAGAGTGATTTGGAAGAAGAATAACTTTAAAATCAGAAGGAATTAGGAAAAGTGGAAAACATGAAAGTTGTAGAGATTGAGAAGGTGAAGAATATTGATGAAGACTTCAGAGTTTAAAGACGAGAGGAAGATGGAGAAAACTGAGGATGAACAGGAGGTGGTCGCGGATGAACAGTGCAGAACTCTAAAAATCTGAACTTTAGAAAATTGACTATAACCTTAAAACGGTGAGGAATTGGAAGATGCGGTAGAAGAAGAAGTTGGAGAACTTTCAAAAACGCACAACTTTTGTGAAGATAGCAGAAAGAGATGAGGATCAGAAGAGGGAGAAAAATGATGAAGAACAGAAAGTATGAAAATTGGGTGAACAGTAAAAACCGTAGACAGAGTTTTGAAAAACTAATTATAGCATAAAAACGAGAAAGAATTAGGAGAAGAGGAAGAAGAAGCATTTGTAGAAGACTGGAAAATGAAGAACTTTGATGAAGCACTTAACTACAAAAGATGAAAAGAAAGGCTTCGAAATTAAACCCTAAGGTAGATCTCCAAACTGTTCTCTTTGTAACCCTGCGACCATGGCATCCTTTTATAGGGTTTTTGGTCTCTTACGATCGTGGACTTCCCAAATCCACTCAAATCCAGGTTTTTAGCAATACAACTTCACCCAATTAGACTTATTTCCATCCTTGGAGTCATCCTTTCCTTGAATATGACTTGGATAAGCTTGAAAATTGGAAGGAGGCTTCGATTGGGAAACTGCAGTTGCCATTTCTGGTTGAACTTGAAATAGCGACTTCATCTGGGGCGTTCTTTCTTTAAATGACGCCTTAATCTAGGGCGTCCTTTCCTGAAGTAGCGCCTCTTCACTCGGGCGTCAGTTTCTTATTTCCTTATTTTGCTATTTTCACATTTTTCGTAAAATAGGAATTGACGACCTTCACTTTGGGCGTCCTTTCAATGATTAGCGACCTCCTCTCGGGTGCTAATTCTTTTCTCTTTTTTTTCTTTTTCCACTTTCTTTTATCAACTGAATTGACGCCCTTGGAGCTGTCTCTTCTTGATGAAGACGCGCTCTTGCATCTGTCGTTATTTAAATAGCGCCTTGATCTAGGTCGCTTTTTCCTGAAAATTAAAATATGAATCTATTTAATTCCAAAATAATTGTGCAAATATTTAAATATTTCTCAAATGGTCTTTTAAGCTCAAAAAGATGATAAAATGCATGAAGACTCAAATAATGTGTGAGAATGTAATTAATGCTCATGTTGCACAAATATACTCAAATAATGCTCAAAGATGATGGATGTGATGTAAATTATGATGTAAAATATAGCACTTATCACCTCACGATTATGAACCTGGCGGTTCTGCTTCATCTGATCTTGGGCTTTGATTGAAGAGCATATTTGTCGTGTCTATGTCCCGTCGTGTCCTTGTCACACGTGTCTATGTCCTTCCGTGTCGTCTCACACGTGTTGTTTTGTCCCTCCGTGTCTGTCACGTTTTCGTCCCACTGTGTTGTTGTCATCTCCCGTATTATTGTCATCCCACACATGTGTTGTCCATGTCATTTATCCCATATTGTTGTCATCACACACATGTGTTGTCCATGTCTTTTATCCCATATTGTTGTCATCCCACACATGTGTTGTCCGTGTCTTTTATCCCCCATGGTTATCATCCCACACATGTGTTGTTCGTGTCTTTTATCCCTCGTGGTTGTCATCCCACACATGTGTTGTCCGTATCTTCTTATCCTCCATGGTGTTATCCCACGTGTCTTTATCCCACCATGTCCTTGTCCCACCGTGTTGTGGTGTTATCTTGCCCCACTGTGTTGTGGTGTTGTCTTGCCCCACAGTGTTTTGTCCCACGCTTGCCACTTGTTCTTATGATGTTTGTTATGTTTTTATGTTCTGTTCAGTTCGTTTTCACTATGTTTTGTTCATACCCGTCATGTTATGTTTCGTTCATCTTCGTTGTTATGTTCAGTTCATGCTTATTTGTGTTATTCATGTTGTCTTATTGAAAACCCATAAAAATCTTAAAATAGAAAAATCCAAAAAAAATCTAAAAAATGTCGTTTCGCTTGGCAAGTAAGTCAGGTATGCCTCTCTATCCCTGCTCATTGTTGCATTACTATATGGTATCTACATTATTATCGCCTCTCAAGGACCAACTGGTTGTCCGTGTGTTCTGGGATCTGATGTTCCCCTTTAAAAAAATGATGATGATCTAAGAGCATACGGTTAATCATTGGATAGGCCGTTAGTTTGAGTCGGGTGGGGAACGATGGACTCTGTCTTGCACGCCGTGGTTGCAAGAAGACTCTTGACCCCATCCTACTCGGTCTAGCAATTGTATTCTTGAGTACTTTCTATTTTATCTTTTTTTGCATTCGTTTTGATGATTTCTTTATTTTAGCCCAACATGCATCATGTCATTTTGAGCATTCATGTCTCGCGATTCTCTCGACATTTCTCCTTAGAAATGGTTAATTGTACTTCAATTCACTTGGATAAGAGATTCTCATTCCACTCCGAATTTGATCATCTTCTCTGATCTGCCCTCTCGGTCTGGTTGGCCAGCGTGATTCCTGTCTAAATTTTATCTCAGTTTCAATTCTCCTTTTCTAGCTTTTCACCTGTGTTCCTTCCGATCCCCTCATTATCCGTGGATTGTGTCCCCCAATGAGGTTGATCGTGTTTCCTTTTCCTCCCTTTGTTAGATTATCTCTCCAGACATGTCTTATCCGCGTCAATCATTCCTTGTGGTTAGTTCAGCATTTTCGGGAGAATTCTTATCGCTTGTTAGTTGTGACGGGTGTGTTTTGCCTTGATGCCCGCTTTTCAGTTTTCTCAGCTTCATCTCTGCTTCATCTCTATTTCACGTCGTTATTGCTTTCACTCTATTCCTTTTCATTCCGCCTCCGCGTCGCTTTCGCTCATTCCCTTGCAAAGCAGACATCAAGGAGGGGCATCTGTTGACACCCATTTTCAGCCCGCAAGTCGAATTGTTCTCTTATTCATCTTCCGTGATGCCCCGAATTACCCATTGTTGTGGAACTTTCTTGATCTTGTTTCGAGAACATTTCTTGATCATTTCCCTAGCCCTCTAAGCTTGGAAGCCATTTTCTACAAGTTCCAGGACATTCTCCATGGTTTCCCCAAGTTCCGGGACCATTCCTATCATCCTCATCGGCCCGAGAACCTTCACCAGCAGGGGCCTTTTGGCAGCCATCTGGTTGACCCCCAAAAGGGTTTGGCGGCCTCCAGTGGACCGCCAAACTCCTCTATTTGGTGGTCCTCCAGTAGGCCGCCATATAGTTTGGCGGTCCCTATACCACCGCCAAACACATGTTTTCTCCGAAACTTCTTGTTTGCCGGCGTCGTCGGTTGGATGCATATCCTCATATCTAGTTGCGGTCTTCCCTTGACCGTTATACTCTAGTTGCGGTCTTGCGACTAACTGCTACTTTGGGACAGACCCCAAAACCTCCTGAACTCTGATTTCATCGCCCGAGGACTCTCCAGGAGCCCTATCTTACACCGATTTTGAGGGAGATAATCCTCCACCTCGATTTCCTTTGATTTGGGACACTTACCCTTGATATTATCTCGAGTTTGATCATCTATATTCCCAAAATTGGGTGTTTATCTCAGATTTAAACCCTAGGGTTTCTACAACCTCTATAAAAACCACCCAGTTTGCAGGTCGCGAAGGGGGGCTCTTTCTTGGTTTAGGGCGAAGCCATGCTGCGACGCCGACTCAGTTCTTTAACCCTGGGTTGAAGAGGGAAGTATTAACATCAGTTTCCATCTATCTGGGCTTGATTTCGTTGTCTCTACTCTTAGTTCTCTCCTCCTACTTTTCACAAATCATCACAGTTGCATTGTTTTCTGCACTTTTTATATTTTTCTCCATATTGACTAGCATATTCCCGTAGTTGTGCTGCGTAATTTTTCTCTCTATTTGTTGCATTCTCATCACAATACACACACCTATCTTTTCCACCCTTCCACAGGGGTTAAAAACCTCCCCCCGGTGTGTTCTCCCTCAATCTCTAACCCTATTTTACCACTTCAGGATTTGATACTACACTCATAGTTTCTAATGGGTTTTTGCCTTTGTGTTTGATCTTTATTTTGCAGGAGAGCAAGAGAACGTGAGGTCCTCTTCCTCTAGCCGACTGGAAGATGAGGAGGTTGATCCCACATCATTTCCCGCACCCCGTTCTCATGTGCGATCAAGTCCTCATCTTTCCAAGGTACACAGTGCCCTCTCCATCCTCTCTCAATCCCTTTGGCGTCGTTAAACCCTTGGTGGCGATCACGGTCAGTATTTCTATATCTTCATCGCCCCTTTGTTCATGTTCATATTTCATTCATAATACTTGCATAGTTTGGGGGGTGGGGTAGATAAAACATCCACATGGGTCCTATAAATTCCGTGACAACAAGAAGAGGTCCCGTAATGGGAATGGCAACAATAACAACAACAAGAATAAGAAAGTTAAAGAGGAAGAGAAGCAAGTCATGCCGGCTTGCACTTTCTACGAGAAGTTTGGTCATTCGACCGAAGAGTGCTAGAAGCGTCTTGGCGCTTATCTTCGATGTGGAAGTCGGGAGCATCGCATGCCCGTTTGCCACCTTATGAAAGAGCAACCCTCCAAGAATGACGGTGGGCACATGCGACAGGCTCATCTCAATGCCGTGATGGATTATGAAGTCCCAAAAGATGATGGTCTAATGGAAGGTACTATCTCAATTTATTCACAATCTGCCTTTGTATTATTTGATACCGATGCTTCTCATTCTTTTATATCTACCGATTTTTCTAAAACTTTGCCAGTTTCTCCTGTTCCTTTACCTTCGGACCTAGCAATTACCACACCTCTAGGCTCTGGAACGGAACTTAAAACTCACTACCCTAATAGCGAGGTGACCATAGAAGGCCATAATCTTCCTGCCGATCTCGTATGCCTTGACATGGAAGACTGCGATGCCATCTTAGGTGTAAATTGGCAATGTGAACACTATGCTAACATTAATTGTCGCAATAGGTGGATTTCCTTCCACAAACCTGATCTTCCCAAGTTCTCTTTCCTTGGCATCAAATATAGGAAGCATCCTATCCTTATTTCTTCTCTTCACGCCTGTAAACTTATTTTGCATGGTTGTGAAGCTTTCCTTGCTTTCGTAATCATCATTGAGTCCAAAGAAATTATTCTTGAAGAAATCCCAATTGTAAGAGAATTCCCTGATGTCTTCCCTTCCGAATTATCCGATTTACCACCCGAAAGGGAAGTGAACTTTTTCATTGAACTTATCCCTAGAGCAACACCTGTTTCAAAAGCTCCTTACAGGATGTCCCCCATGGAACTTAAGGAGTTGAAGAAGCAACTTCAACAGTTGTTGGATAAAGGCTTTATTCGACCAAGCACGTCCCCTTCGGGTGTGCCGGTCCTATTTGTCAGGAAGAAGGATAGATCTCTCAGACTATGTATTGATTATCGGCAATTAAATCAACTCACTATCAAGAACAAATATCTTTTGCCATATATTGATGAGTTGTTCGACCAGATTTCTAGTGCGGAATATTTTTTGAAAATAGACCTAAGGTCTGGTTATCATCAGCTAAGAATCAAAGATGAAGACACTCACAAGACTACTTTTTGAAGCAGATATGGGCATTATGAGTTTGTGGTTATGCCATTTGGGTTAACAAATGCCCCGGTAGCTTTTATGCAACTCATGAACAACGTCTTCAGGTCTTATCTGGACTAATTTGTGGTCGTCTTTATAGACGATATTCTTATTTATTCCAAAACTAAGGAAGAACACGAAGAACACCTGAAAATAGCTTTGCAAACATTAAGAGATCACCAACTCTATGCAAAGCTCAACAAATGTGAGTTCTCGCTAAAAGATGTCTCATTCCTTTGCCACATTATTTCAAAAGAAGGTATCGTTGTGGATCCTTCTAAAGTAGAAGATGTCAAAAATTGGAGCAGGCCAACAACTGTGTCAGAAGTCAGGAGTTTTCTTGGTCTGGCTGGTTACTACAGGCGATTCATAAAGGATTTCTCAAAGATCATCGTTCCTCTGACTAGGCTTATGAGAAAGAAAAGTCCTTTTATATGGTCAGCAGATTGTGAAGAGAGTTTCTTAACTCTCAAGGAACATCTTACCACTGCACCTGTTTTAGCACTACCCGTTGAAGGTGGTGGCTTCGAAGTCTACACCGATGCATCAGGCATTGGCCTTGGTTGTGTCTTAATACAGCATAATAGAGTCATCTGTTACGCTTGGAGGCAATTGAAATGGCACGAGGAGAATTACTCAGTGCACGATATAGAACTTATTGTTGTTATATTCGCCTTGAAAATATGGCGACATTACCTTTATGGGGAGAAATTCACGGTATTCTCAGACCATAAAAGTCTGAAGTATCTCTTCTCTTAAAAAGAGTTAAACATGAGGCAAAGGAGGTGGCAGGAGTATCTCAAGGACTTTAATTTCTCTATACAATACCATCCAGGAAAGACTAATGCTGTAGCAGATGCACTCAGTAGAAAACCAATGGCAATTCTATCTAGTCTGCGGAAAGGTATGGCCGACCTTGTAGAAGACTTTGCTAAATTGAATCTAGATATCGACTCGGAGAATCAAAAGGGTATTATCGCCAACATCCAGTCACAACCTACCTTGATAGAAGATCTAGTAAAATTGCAAGAAAAAGACCTTACACTGGTTGAGATCAAAGCCAATATTGATCAACGGCCAGATTTCTCTCTCTTGACCGATGGAAGATTACTATTCTAAGGTCAGATTTGTGTGCCGGATCATGCTGACACTAAAAAGTTAATTATGGAAGAAGCCCACAAGTCAAGATATTCATATATGCATGTCGCCCTGGTTCTACCAAGATGTACCAAGATTTAAAAAGAAAATTTTGGTGGCCTAATATGAAGAGGGAAGTGGGGGACTTTGTATCTCGCTGTCTCACTTGTCAGCAAGTCAAGGCGGAATACCAAAAGTCCGCTGGAAAGTTACATCCCTTGGAAAATTCTGAGTGGAAATGGGAGAGCATAGGGTTGGATTTCATCATGGGTTTGCCTAAAACAAGAGGCGGACATGAGGGTATATTGGTGATAATAGACCGATTGACAAAATCTGCACACTTTCTACCTATTAAAAGTCGATGGTCCGTGGATGTCCTCGCAGCGTTATACATGAAGGAGATTGTTAAACTACATGGTGTCCTATTGGATGGTATGAGAGGATCTCGTGGGGGGGGGGGTGAATAGATCCTTCACTCAATCTATGACCTCTTTAAAGAAGGTTAACAAAAACAACAATGCAGTGATGCCAATCCAGCGCAATATTGGAATAATGCAGAAAAACATTGGTAGCAGAGTGATGTAAAATGCACTAAACTCAATTGAAGGACCTGTGAAGAGGGACAAAGATATGGATGACACGAGCAAACTACAACCCAAGGTTTTTAAGGTGGTTCTGCTACCACCAGGCCTGCCTACGTCCACGCCTTACCAACTCGGTGAGGCTTCCACTCTTTGGCCAAAAGAGACACACACACACGCTGGAAACCCAGCAGAACACAGGGATAAGCCCCCCCCCCCCCCCCCACACACACACACGAGGACAAGTCCCCAACACACACGGGGATGAAACCCAACAAAGGAGAAACAGAAAACAAAACAAAGAGACAACCACACACGCTGCAACTGCAGCTTACACAGTGACAACACCCCATACACAGACTGATTCATTGTAGGAGAACAAAGACAACAGAAGAAACCAAAACAAGAATATGCAACTGTAGCAATTCCAAACGAAGAAGCATTATGAACGGTGGTGCAAAAATAGGGAAGAAAAGGAACCAGGGCTGGCTGGCTGGGCTGTGGATTCTTCTCCTCTCCTTCTCCTTTCCCTCTGGTGGAAAACTGAGCAGGCACTCCTTTCTCTTTCCTTTTCTTTCTTTCTCACGTTTAGCTCTTCTTTTTGGCAAGCTTGCACTCCAGCAGCAAGGGCAGCATAAGCATTGAACAACAACAACTCCACCAGCAGCTTCATCATGTAAGAAGGGACATCCAATTTATAGGCTCAAGCAGAGAAGCTTCCCTCCAAAGAGTTGCAAGTTAATTGGCTGGAATATATAAGAGTTCTTTGAATGAGAAGACCTGCAACATCTTCTTCCTCATTGGCTGGCAGCACCAAGGACGTCCTTCTGTCCTGGAAGATCTTTTGGGCAGCATTTTTGATTGGGTGGGAGCAAAAAGAAGATAGCCTTGAAAGGTGACCTTTCCCCCCATTTGTAAACTGACAGATCCATTGACCAAAATGCTGATATGGTAACCCAATGATGACAAGGACAGTTGCCTGTCCTACAAGCCTTTTCCAGACCTCAAAAATCATGTTTTTGGAGATTTACGGTTGCTATTTTTGGTTCATGGATGGTCTGACGTGTTTGACAGAAATAGCCTAAAAAACTTCTGGAGAACAGCATGAGGTCGACCTCCTATGAAGGTGAGGTCGACACAGCCTTGGAGAATCATGTTTATAACAGCTTCTGGGAGGAGCCTAAGGTTGACTTCCTATGAAAGTGAGGTCAATGCAGCTCATGCTGATCGATTGTCAGATTGCTGGTTGAGGGTTGTGAGGTCAACGCGTCATGATGGTAAGGTCGACGCATTCCTTGTGACATGCTTCTACAACGCTTTCTGTGAAGGCTTGAGGTCGATGCCCTGAGAGCCTGAGGTTGATGCGGTTGGAAGCGACAGAACACTCACGAAGAAGTGTTGACACCGAGGGTCGACACTCTCATTCCCCATGCTGGAAAGGCGTTCATGAGGTCGACACAATGCGCTATGAGGTCGCCTTATCTCAATGTGTTTTGTGCGAGAATGCTGGATGGGGTTCTTAGCTAAATTGATGGCACTTGTGTTATCACACAATATGGGTGTGCATCCAAGATTTACTATGTAGTCTTAGAGTTGGTGCTTTATCCACAACACTTGGGTCCCACCGTTACCTTTTGCTACATATTCTACTTCAGCAGTAGATAGGGCCACCGAGTGCTACTTCTTGGAAGCCCAAGAGACTAGGCATCCACCCAAATATTGGCAATACCCACTATTACTTTTTCTATTAAGTTTACACCCAGCATAGTCAGCATCAGTATACGAAATTAATTCAAAACAGCATGATGCTGGATACCACAGCTCTAAGTCATGTGTGCTAGCAATGTATCTTAAGATCCTTTTTACAGTAATCAAGTGAGATTCTTTCGGATTGGCTTGAAATCGAGCACACATGCACACACTGAACTGTATATTAGGCCTAGAAGCAGTGAGATATAAAAGGGATCCGATCATACCTCGGTATGTCGTAGGATCTACAGATTTACCGTTCTCATCTACATCTAGAGATGTGTTTGTTCCCATGGGCGTGGATATGTGTTTGGTATCCTTCATTCTAAATCTCTTCAGGACCTCCAACGTATACTTGGATTGATTTATGAAGAAACCTTATTTAGTCTGTGTGATTTGCAATCCAAGGAAAAATTAGAGTTCTCCCATGAGGCTCATTTCAAATTCCTTTGTCATAAGTTCAGCAAATTGCTAGCACATTTTAGAATCGGTCGAACCAAACACTATATCATCTACATATACCTGGACAATGATGATGTGGCCATTCATTACCTTTGTAAAGAGTGTTTGGTCAATTTTACCTTTGATGTAGCCTTTCTCGATCAGATGTGCACTGAGTCTGTCATACCAGGCCCGTGGAGTCTGCTTTAGCCCATACAGTGCCTTGTTCAATTTGTGAACAAGGTTAGGCAAATCAATATGTTCAAAACCAGGGGGTGTTCTAAAAATACCTCCTCTTTTATCAGGCCATTCAGAAAAGCACTCTTTACATCCATTTGTTGTAGTTTAATGCCTAGGGAGCATGCAAGGGCTAACAAGATTCTGATGGCTTCTAGTCTTACTACAGAGGCATATGATTCTTCAAATCAATTCTAATTTCTTGATTATACCCCTTGGCTACCAACCTAGCCTTGTTTCTAGTGATAGCCCCATTTTCATTTAGCTTGTTCTTAAAAACCCATCTAGTCCCAATAACATGCTGGTCGGTGGGTCTGGGAACCAGATTCCAAACCTGGTTTCTTTCAAATTGACTAAGTTCTTCATGCATGGCATTAATCCAATTTTCATCTTGCAAGGCACCTTCAATGCTTTTGGGTTCAAATCGAGAAACTAATGCAATGAGGTCTTCATTGTGCACAAATTTTTATGAAATGACCTGGTCCTAGGGGGATCATGAATGTTTCCTATGATGTTTTGGACAGGATGATCTTTCAATGTTCGAATGTTTGTAGAGGACTCACCGGGCAGAACCGAGTGTGCAGGGACTTCATTCGACCGACCTGTCTCTAGCTCTATGGGATGTTGTTGGCTGCCTTCTCCCTGTTCTTCTTTATGCTCCAAAAATCTTCCGTCATTATCCTCTTTTTCCCTGTCAACAGCACATTTATCTGAATCATTAGATATTTCAACAAACACAACATGTGGAGTTTCCTCCACAGTTTGATTCTTCACATTGAGAACCCTATATGCCCTTGATGTTTCAGCATAACCCAAGAATACTCCAATATCACTCTTGGCTTCAAATTTGTCCACATCCGATTTGTCATTGTTATGCACATAGCATTTTGAAGCAAATGCTCTAAGGTAAGCCAAGTTGGGCTTCTTACCTTTCAGCATCTCATAAGAAGTTTTCTTACTTTTTGGCCTTGCCATGGCCCTATTGATTATGTAGCAAGCCGTATTTACTGCTTCAGCCCAGAATTTTCTTGGGAGCTTGCTCTCAATCAACATGGTCCGAGTAATTTCCACAATTGTTCGATTTCTTCTCTCCACAATGCCATTTTGCTCTGGGGTCCAAGGAGAAGAAAACCTATGTGTTAGACCTTCCTGATTACATAGTTTAGAAAAAGATGAATTTTTAAACTCGCCTCCATAGTCGGACAAAATGGTAGAAATTCTAAACTTACCTTCTTGTTTCACTTTTCTGAATAATTTCTGAAATTCATGAAAGGCATCATTCTTGTTAGCAAGGAAGAAAATCTATGTGAAACGAGAGAAATCATCAACTATCCACATATCCAAATCTTTTCCCATTTAGGCTGGCTGTTCTAGTTGGACTGAACAGGTCCATGTGCAGAAATTCAAAGGGCATGGACGACAAGTGATGGGGGCATCTCTCGCCCTTCGCATTTTTCCACAGCTTCGATTGCTCGCCAGCATAGCTCCATTGTGTCCGTCATATTTTTCTGAGTCGAGTCATGTAATTTTCATATTTTATTTGAGTCATGTCATTGTAATTTTCCTTTTATTTGAGTCATGTACCTAGGTTAATGAGTCATCTAACTAGGTTAAGTGTCATTAGATTGTTTAGAATGGTTATTGGGCCCAATTTTTTGGGCTAGGCCCAGGGGCACCCCTACCCCCTTGGTCTTTGGTCATTGTAGTAAGAGTCAAGGACTTTTGTAGAAATGTGGGTTGCCTATATATAGGACCCCATTTCCTCCATTTGAGTTAATGAATCAATGAATGAAAATTACCATTTGAGAGTTCAAATTTCCTATTGGAGAGATTCCATTAGTTGGGTGAGAAATCCATGGGAGTGATTCCCCCTATCCCCCCCTCTCTCTCTACCTCTCTCTCTCTAATAAGTTATTTTCTCTCTCCTCAACTTTCTCTCTCTAAAACCTGCACCCCTTTCTCTCTCCTCCCCTCCCAACCACCTTTCTCTCTCTTCCCCCCCTCCAATAACTCATCCCCAACTCCCCACCAACCCACCTTAACTCCACCCCAGCCCCAAGGGAGATTCCACCACTCCCCACTCCACCCTCCAACCACCAACCACCCACTCCCCTTCCCCAAGCACCCTCTCATCTCCCAAGGGAGAATTCCGACTCCCCAAGCCCTCTTTTACCTTCCCCACACACCTTTTCCCATCCCCCAAGACCAAAATTTAATCCCACCCTTAAACCCATTTTCAAATACCCTTTCCCTCTCACCCACCTTCCCAAATTCGTAGCTCCTCCTCCCACCCCCTGTTAGACCCCCTTCTAGACCCCATTCTTCCCTTCCCCCACCTTGGAACACCCCCTCCTAGACCCCCTCACAGCCCGGGCTTTCCCCACACTCATCCACCCCCATTTCTCCTCCCATATACCCCATTCCCCCCCGTCATCTTCAACCTACAGTTCCTAGTTACAGATCTACAGAAGAGTAGCAGCTTGCAGAGCTGACCACAGTTTCCTCTGGACGTTTCTGAAGGATCCAGAGCCATTGTTGGAAGCGTCTCCCAGTCCTCTTCGCAACGGCGGTGGTCCCATCCTATTCTGAGTTCGTGATCGCCCAAGGGAGTCATTCTTCCCCGACTGCGCAAAGCCTCCCTGGCAGGAGACCAGATCCAGAGTGGAAGTCCAACTACGATGGTCCTTCTTGGAATCTGATCGAGAGTTCTTCTTAAAAAAGCTTTTACTACCAGTTTTATTTCTTCTCCAAAAAGCAGAGCTCAGTTTGGCATCCGGAACCAGGAGTTATCAATTTTCTCCCTCGGGTGCGCGGTTCTGCTTCCCCATAGTCTGCACCAACCTCTCATCAGAGTTTAGAGCCCACTGGTCTTCTCCGACAACATTTGGCTTCCCCACCAGCTTTGCTTCAAAGAGGACCCATCAACGGTTCAAACGGCTCCAGCGGCACCAGATTCTGAGTTCGGGAGTGGTCGTGGCATCCTCTTCTTCCTGCTATTGGAAACTTGAAGCTGTCAGAACCGAGGGACTGCCACCCTGTTCAAGCCCCTACCCCAACCAGCAGTGGTGCCCAAAGAAAGCAACAAAATTCAAGCATCATCCCGATCCAGCTACGAAGAATCTCCAAGGGGTCTCGTCATCGGAAAAATTCTGGAGTGGCCACAGCATCGTGATAACCATCAGTCAGTCCTGAAGCACAGACAGCGGACAGAACCGACGTCGGCTTCCTTGTTGATCGCTAGTTCGGTGTCACCCCTCCCCGCTTGGCTGGCTGAAGGCCCCTCCCTGTGTGGAGGTAGTTTTGGATGTAATATCAGTTGACCTCCACCTCTACATCCCCCCCTTGCATGGTGTGTAGTGTTGTAACAATTTGAGCATGTCAAGCTACCCCGGCGCGGCGTGTGGGGAACCCACGCTTCCCCGCTCGCCCACGTCTCCGAGCGGGACCGGTTTCTTCAAGTCGAGTAAGTGCTCCACTCCTAGCTCCATTTAGTGCTTTTTCTTTCTAATATTAGTTCATAAACTCCGCTGGCCATAAGAGTGAGAGCCCGATCCTTGAGCTCCTTGCTTCAAGAGATCACCATGGGGTGAGGAGTGTAACCCATGCCTTAGCACCTCGTCGGATCCCTTGAATTGGGCTGCCATTACCCTTGGGAATTAACCTAGGCCTTGCTGGCCCTCTACTAGCAAGGGCCCAGCCCTCACAACCTCCCCTTGGCATTTCCAAGATACCCCGGGTCTTGGGTGAGCATCGGGTGAGCGGTCGCCATTATCGGTCCGTTTGAATTGTAAATTGTGCTTGTTCATTTTGGTCCAAGGGTGTGTCAAATCAAATTGGTATCAGAGCCAGTCATTGACTTTTCTCTACATGTCAATTCCTAGGGCATGCTTGCATTGGAGTCATCATCAATCTGACCCCTGCATTGATCCCCCCGATCATCATGGCCACCTCCTACTTAGCCTACTCACCACCCATGGACTTCATCCTAGATAGGGATATTACCTTTGACGGATCACGTTCTAGTGACTATCTTAGGTGGGAGGCTACCATAGAAAAGTACTTTGAAAAGACTTGGGTATATGGATCCGCGAGAGTCCGAAAGGCCAAGGGACGATTTTGGGGTCAAGCCAAGAGTAAGTGGGAACACATAGAGGGATTAAGAAGGGTTAGGAGGCAAGAGCCCATTTCCTCATGGGATGATATGAAAGTAGAACTTAGAAAGATCTACATCCCCAAACATTCCCACCCCTCCTACTCAAGCACCCCTAACCCGAGGAGCACTACTGTTGAACCCCCTCCTCTTTTATCATATCTTATATATTTTGATGATGACCAAATGATGTTTCTTGAACTGAAAATGAGATTCTCTGATGACTTTGTAAGTGTTGCACATATAAGGTTTTGGACGGTTGAAGGACTTCGCTTCAAGGGTAAGTGTTTATCATTTGTACTTCATGAATGAAATCCAATTCAAAAACTGTTTTGACAGGACAATTAACAATGGCCACAGTCGAATGCAACTCTAGGACTATGGGTGAGATCTAATCATTTTTGAATCATGGCAATGTGGTTTGAATTCCTTCATTTCCATAAGTCATTTTATCTAGGAAGCTTCCAAGAGTTTAATTATGTCAAATGGTTTATGTTTTCATGCTAAAACATGTTTATTTTGATAAACCATCATAAAAACATCTAGATGTGTTCTTGGACTTAGAATCATGGTTTGTGATTGTTGTGGAGCATGGGACGACCCCTCGGGGCGATCCCCAAGCCAATCGGAGCTTCTGAGCAAGGGTTCTTAACCCCTGCTGAAAGGGTCGACCCCAAGGGTCGACCCCCAGCTTCTAGGGTCGACCCCAAGGGTCGACCCCTGGCAACCTTTTTTTAAATCCGTCGGCTCCCAACTGAAAGGGTCGACCCCAAGGGTCGACCCCTACAGGTCCTCTTGCTGTTTTTGTTGAACCAGAACCTGGTTCTGAGAGGGTCGACCCCAGGGATCGACCCATGACTTCTGGACCTCTAGCATAGCACGAGGGTCGACCCCAAGGGTCGACCCTTCTGTTCTGGGCGGCGTCGGTTTTGTTGACTTGATGGTTTCGAGCCACATAGCTGTTAGGGACTCCGGGAATCACTCTGTAATACATGGATCTGGTCCCCTGAACGTCCCTTGTCCTGTCTAGGAGTATAAATCATCTTGTTAAGGGTGTAAACCCAAGGGAAATAATTATAAACACTATTTTCGGGTTTCTTTCTAACCCTTCCTTGTGCAGGTCGCAGCAGCCACCTCCAGCCATTGTTCCTCTTGTGTTTGTGCGTGAAAGTGAAAAGAAGAAGGAGGATTCGAAGTTCCAATCAATCCTCTACTGCTGGCTGCGAGTGAAATCAAGTTTCAAGCTCATCCGATTCAAGATCGTCAAGAACATCTTCCTGCTACACAAGTGTTCGATTAAATTCTGAAAAGAGAAAGGGGGAGCTCCAACCAGGATAACTTCATTCTTTCCTCACCCTTTTTCATTCTGGTTCAGTTGATTCAAGCTTGAGTATTCGTCTGTAAACATTATCTCAGATACTTGTGTGTTGAGTTCGTGTTCGGTAACACGAACGTGTGTGTGTGTTGTGCTTGTGTTCGGTAACACGAACGTGTGTGTGGTTGCTATCCTTACAGCGTGTGTCTGTGTGTGATTCACTCATAGTGAAGCCTTAATCCTCCGTGTGAGGGGTGGACGTAGGGAACACGGCAGTGTACCCGAACCACCTAAAAATTTCCGTGTGTTCATTGTGGTTTGCCTATACGTTTACTTGTCAAGTGGGCTTCGCGGTGAGTTGAGCTTACACCACTTATTCTATCAATCACACCCGTTGCATACGTTTCCACAAGTGTGTTCATGTTCGTGCGAGGTGAGAGCTTGTTAATGTAATTGTTATAAGAGTTCTATTAGATAGTTATTTTTATTGGCCATCAATTCACCCCTCCCCTCTTGATTGCCACGTTTCGGGACTCAACAATTGGTATCAGAGCTCTGGTCTCTGGTTGATTTACGATCTCACGGTCGTAAGAGCTGATCCCATTAAATGGCAAACAGAGGGATGATGCCCGAAGGGCATTCCATTCAAAGACCTCCGTTCTTTGATGGATCGAACTACCCTTACTGGAAAAATAGAATGTATGTTTTCCTACGTGCCCAGGACTATGATGTTTGGCGTGTCATAAGTAAGGGTCCATATGTTTTATCTGAAAAAGAAGATGAATGGGATGAAGAAGATATAGAGAAGTGTTCAACGAACTTTAAGGCTATGAATATAATTCAATGTGCCGTCCATCCTAACGAATACTCACGAATATCTATGTGTGCCTTTGCGCAGGAGATGTGGGATAAGCTGCGGCTTATATATGAAGGAACATCGCAAGTCAAGGAAACAAAGGCCAATCTCTTAGTTCGGGACTATGAGTTGTTTGCAATGAAGCCAGAAGAATCAATTTCTGATATGTTTGCAAGGCTAACAGAAATTACAAATGGACTAAAGGCACTTGGCAAAGAATATTCAAACAAGGAGCTTGTAAGAAAAGTTTTGAGATCCCTTTCTCCACAGTGGCATACAAAAGCCACTGTAATTGAAGATTCCAAAGACCTCAACACCCTAACTCTCGATGACTTGATCGGCTCGCTGATGACATACGAAATAAACATCAAAAGAAGCGAGGAAGATCACAAGAAAAAGAAGGCTGTCACACCACTGGCCCTAAAGGTGAATTCACCGGATTCAGAGGGCAGTGAAAATGATTCTATTGGCAACATAGAAGATGAAGAACTGGTTGCCATGATCACACGACGAGCAAGAAGGTTCGTCAAAGGAACAAGGAGGTTCGGTGGTCAGTTCAGGAAGGGTCCAAGAGGGCAGGGACCAAACAAAGGAGAAAGTAGCAAGAAGGAAGAAATAATTTGCTACGAGTGCAAGAAACCTGGCCACATGCGAGGTGAGTGCCCCGACCTCATCAAGAAAGTGAAGAAAGGTAAATTCAGGAAGCCCAAGGCCATGATGGCCACATGGAGCGACGAGGATGAGGACGACTCCGGCATTGAGGATGGACTTGACGAGCTAGTCCAAAATCTATGCCTCATGGCCAATGATGATGAAAAGGTAGATTCTGAACCTGAAACTCTCACTTGTGAGCAATGGCAAATCGCATATGAGTCTTTGTATGAAAAATGTAGAAGATACAAATCTGAAAACAAAAATTTGAAAAAGAAAATTGATCTTCTTGCTCATACAAACAAATCTTGTGAAGAATGCCATCATTTGAAATCAGAAAATGAAATTCTTGTTTCAAAGATTGAATTGTTTGAGGAAGAGATTTCATGCATGAGAGAAGAACAATCTACATTTCTGAAAATGCATGAACACTTAAAAAATGAATTGGAGCAAGAAAAGCTTGCAAGTATTGCTTGCAAAGAAGCCAAGGTGAAGGCTGAAGAAGAGAGCCAATCTCAATTGGCTCAAATAAAAGAACTTGAGGATGCTCTTGTCATTCTTGAAAAATCAAAAATTCAAACGACCCATTGGGCTCCCACAAATTCAGCTTCCTCCAAAACCAAGAAACACATGCATAACTCCTATTCCAATGTTGGTAGAAGGAGGAAAAGAGATGAAAATATCAATTGCTTTTATTGTGGAAGAATGGGTCATGACATGTATGACTGTAGAATTCTGAAATATGATGAAGAAAAGTTTGCTAAAATCAGAAACAGATCATATGTGCATCATGCTTCTAACCACCATGGACCCAAGCTTGCTTGGGTACCAAAATCTCTATAAGCAGCTTGGTTGTATTGCAGGTCCACACGAGAGCTCAGAAGAATAAATGGTACTTGGATAGCGGGTGCTCTCGGCACATGACGGGAAACAAGGAATGGTTTGTGGACCTGCATAAAAAGGATGGTGGAATGGTAGCATTCGGTGGTAAGGACAAAGGAAAAATCATCGGAGAAGGTAAGATTGGTAAGAATCAAAATCACACCATTGAAAATGTGCTGCTTGTGGAAGGTTTGCATCACAACCTTTTAAGCATAAGTCAACTTTGTGATAAGGGATGCAATGTTGTTTTTGATTCTAATCACTGCACTGTTTTGAACAGACACACTCATGAGGTTAAGTTCATTGGATTCAGGTATAACAATGTTTATATGATAGACTTAAATGATGCTTCTCATGAGGGTTTGTGTTTGATTGCAAGGAATAAGGATGATGCGTGGCTATGGCATCGCCGGCTTGGGCATGCCAGCTTCAATGTCTTGCTGAAATTATCAAGGAAAGATTTGGTAATTGGACTGCCAAAGTTGAAGGACGTCGAAGACGGAGTATGTGGGGCGTGCAGCATGGGAAAACAGACAAGGACGTCATTCAAAAGCAAGAATGATGTGACCACATCGAGGCCTCTAGAAGTCATCCACATTGATCTCTTTGGACCAAGCAGGACACATAGCCTGGGTGGTAAACTATACGGCTTTGTAATCATGGATGATTATTCTAGATTTTGTTGGGTTTACTTCCTTTCACATAAAAATGATGCCTTGACGGAATTTGAAGCATTTTGCAGGGTGGTACAAAATGATAAAGGGGTTTGCATCAAAACCGTGCGGAGTGATCACGGCAGAGAATTTGATAACCATGAGTTCAGCGATTTTTATAGGGCTCAAGGCTATTCTCATGACTTCTCCGCACCAAGAACCCCCGAGCAGAATGGCGTTGTTGAAAGGAAGAATAGAACCCTGATTGAAATGGCAAGAACGATACTAAATGAGAATAATCTGCCAAGGTACTTTTGGGCTGAAGCAGTGAACACGGCCTGCTACATAATCAACCGTGCCATGGTAAGACCATTATTGAAGAAAACCCCCTATGAGCTGTATAGAGGTAAGAAGCCAAACATTTCACATCTTAGACCGTTTGGCTCAACATGCTACATTCACAACAATGGTAAGTTAGACCTGGCGAAATTTGATCCCAAAAGTGATAAAGGTATTTTTCTTGGGTACTCACTGAGCTCAAGAGCATATCGTGTGTATAACTTGAGAACTCTTGTTGTTGAGGAAAGCCCCCATGTTATTATCGATGAATCATCTCCAAATAAAACTAATGACAAACCTGTCTTGCAGGATGATCAGTTGGATATTGGAGATATCAGGAAGAAAGAAAGAAAATTGGAGAAACAAGAAGAAGAACCACAAGAAGTTGAGACTAATCCGGAAAATCAAGCTGAACAGCAGCCACCAATTCAATGGAGTTTTCCAAAGGACCATCCGTCGGAAGTTGAAGAAGGAGTACGGCCACGAGCCTCGTTCAGGGAAGTTGAAAATCAAGACTATATGGCCCTGCTCTCTCAATTTGAACCCAAATCCATAGAAGAAGCCTTAGGTGATGAGTCATGGATTTTAGCCATGCAAGAGGAATTACACCAGTTCCAAAGGAACGAAGTATGGTTCCTCGTTCCATGTCCTAAGAATCACTCCGTGATCGGAACAAAATGGGTTTTCCGTAACAAAACAAATGATCAAGGAGTGGTTACTAGGAACAAGGCCAGGCTTGTTGCCAAAGGCTATAGCCAAGAGCTGGGTATAGACTTTGATGAGTCTTTTGCTCCAGTAGTAAGACTCGAGGCTGTGAGGGTTCTTTTAGCATTTGCATGCTGTCATAATATCAAGTTATTTCAAATGGATGTTAAGAGTGCATTTTTGAATGGATATATCCAGGAGGACGTGTACGTGGAGCAGCCTCCAGGGTTTGAAGACCCAACGCATGCAGACCATGTATACAAGTTGAACAAAGCTCTCTACGGTCTGAAACAAGCACCCCGTGCATGGTATGAACGATTAAGCGATTTCCTCGCTCAAAATGACTTCAAACGAGGTAACATTGATCAAACCCTTTTTACAAAATTGAAGGGTAAGGAAATCTTAATTGTTCAAGTTTATGTTGATGATATTATCTTTGGCTCCACCAATGACACTCTTAGCAACGACTTTGCAAAATTGATGCAAAGTGAGTTTGAAATGAGCCTTATGGGAGAGCTAACATTCTTCTTGGGATTGCAGATCAATCAAACGGTAGATGGGTTGTTCATTCATCAAAAGAAGTATGCAATGGAGTTACTGAAAAAGTTCAATTTGGCATCAACAAAACCTCAACCAACACCAATGTCAACTTCAATGAAAATAGATCAAGATGAGACTGGTAAACCAGTGGATCAGAAACTCTTTAGAAGTATGATAGGTTCACTATTGTATTTAACAGCCAGTAGGCCTGACATTCAGTTTACAGTTTGCTTGTGTGCAAGATTTCAATCAAATCCTAAAGAATCACATATGTCAGCTGTAAAACGAATTTTTAGATACATTGCTGGTTCAAGTAACTTGGGATTGTGGTTTGCACGTAATTCATGTTTTGAACTAGTTGCATACTCTGATGCTGATTACGCGGGCTGTAAAATGGATCGGAAAAGCACAAGTGGGTATTGCCAATTTCTTGGAGGATGCGTGGTTTCATGGGCCTCCAAGAAACAAAATTCAGTGGCATTATCAACGGCCGAAGCCGAGTATGTGGCCGTCGGTAGTTGTGTTGCCCAAGTGTTATGGATCCAACAGCAAATGATTGATTATGGCATATCCTTTAAAAACACCTCAATTCTTTGTGATAACACTTCAGCCATAAACCTATCTAAGAACCCAGTTCATCACTCTCGCACTAAGCATATTGAAATCAGGCATCATTTCATTCGAGATCATGTGAGCAAGGGTGATATTGATATCAGTTTCATTGAAACAGATCGACAAATTGCCGACATTTTCACCAAACCTCTTAGTGAAGATAGGTTCACATCCTTGAGAAGAGAACTAGGGGTTTGTAGGATAGACTAGTCTGAGTAACAGTCATGTCCATCTATGCATAATTAGGTCATTGCATTACATGTCATTGCATCAAATACTATGCATTTAGTTAATTCCTTGTCATGCACTTGCATCCTCCTGTGTGAAATAAAAAGAAACAAAAAAATTCTTTTTCCTTGTGTGTTCTTGCATGCCTTCTATGTTTACTGTAAATACACATTGTTGCTTGAAATTCCTATGGCCGAAATCACCTTTGACTTATACACATTGCCAAGAGAAGAGCTAATCTGCTCAAAGTCAAAAATCCGGATCACACGGCCTCTACGCGTCTAGCATATCTCCGTATTTCGACTGCACTTCCCCAATGAATTAAATCCCATCATTTTACTCACAAATCCTTGAATTCATGTATTTTTCACTTGGGGACTCGAGCCGGACACTTATTGACACTCAGCACTCTTGTTCTCTCTTTTTGGCTGCAAAATAGGGAACGGGTCGACCCCAAGGGTCGACCCTCGCAGACCCAGAAGAAGGGTCGACCCTCTCCGACCCAACAGAAGGGTCGACCCAAAGGGTCGACCCTCGCAGTGCCGGTTCGGGCGCATGGGGGACTCGAACCAGGGGACGACCCTAAGGGTCGACCCAAACCGGCGGGTGGCCCCCTTTTGGTGCCCTAGCCGCCTCCTACTTGGTTCCACCCTTAAGGTGGATCTTCCTCCGGCTATAAAAACACCTTTTCCCCCTTTCTAGCCTTGCCACCACTCCTTCCAAGCCCTAAACTCCTCCCTTGGCTCTCCACCCTCCAAGCCCTAGCGCGGCTCTCCCGGTGGCATCCGCGCGCGCCTGCCTTCTTGGGGCTCACGGCGTCGATCCCTTGCTCTCTCCATTCTTGAGGTATGTTCTTGATGCTTGTGGAGGATCCTAGCTTCACATCTTAGCATGCTCCCTTAGTCAAACCATCGATATCCTTCCCCATCTATGGATTCTTTTGGTTTGTGTTTAGATGGCCCCCAAGAAGCGCATCCCTCGCAGCCGAGGCGAGTCAAGTGCGGCCCCGGCACGTCGTGGACGACAGGCTGCATATGAGCGCGACTCGGCGCCCTCAAGCAAAGTTCTGGATTGGAAGGTGTTACGCCCTTGTGTGGTATCATTTATCAACTTGAACCGCCATCTTTCGAGTCTCGTTGATATATTATGCAGTCAGCCCAACCTGGATTCTTTTATGTCTGAATATCGCCGCACATATCCACGGTTGGTAAATCAATTTTATGGCAATCTTATTTTGTCCGGGGAACATCCGACCACTACGGTTAATGGACAACAAATCATTATCACCACTGAATTTTTGGGCATGGTTTTCCATCTTCCGACTGAAGGTTTCACATTTCGAGATATAGTTGTTCCGGATGATGTAGTGTATCAAATGATGACCGGTGAAGAACGTGGAGGTCGATTACTTGCTGGCTTAAATGCCAACCACTTTCCTCCCGTACAACATATTTTGCACCGCATGATCACTACAATTTTGTTGCCTAGAGGAGGCGGTCATGACAAAGTAATCGAGAATCACATGTTCCTATTTTATTGCCTTATGGGTGGAATTCCGGTTAACTTTCCAGCTATTTTCTTAGCACATATGTGCACAAGCATGAAGCACAAGCACCGTACTCTTCCTTATGCTGCCGCATTATCTGCTATATTTGCTTGTTTGGATATAAATCTATCAAAAGAACCCTCTCAAGACATCCGGGACGCGGATACCTTTACTATCCATTCCATCTGCCACAATATGGGATATGAGCTACAAGATGGTATTCTGATTCGCATCTTAAAGAGTGCTGCCCATGATACTAGTTCCGCTGAAGACGATGAAGATGATGCACAGGCCGATCTACCGCCACCTTCGTTTGCTGCCGACATGCCTTCTGAGGCGGTTCAGCTTCTCATGGACCGATTGGACACCATTGATGACCGGTTGGACGAGTATGGGGAGACTATGACAGCATTGCAACGTGATCTACGCGCTCTGAAACTTTCCCATCAGGAGCATTCTCACTCTATCACTGACGCCTTGGCCCACCAAGCCCAACTGCTAGCCGATCTTTCGGAGTATATTAGGCGTCCACCGGGCTCTTCTACTCCGGATGATGACGAGGATGACGATTAGCCTCTCTCTCTCTTCATTATGGCATGGTTGTTATCCTTGTTTCACCCCCTCCTTTTTGATGTTGCCAAAGAGGGAGAAAGACTATCTCGGCTATTATATGTACTGTGTGTATGCATGCGTGTGTTGCATTGCATCTCATTTCAGTTTTTGCATTTCAGTTCACTTTGTTGCATTTCAGTTCATCAGACATTGCATTTTAGCTATGGCATATTGTTAACTGCATTTCAGACTTGCCTTCCTTCCACTTGTTGTCGGCAAAACAGTGTGCCATGCTAATCAATCTTACATATTATGTTGCCCTGTGGGAGAAATGAATTGGCTCATGTTGAAATGATTAATGAAAAAGAGGTTTCAATTGTAGATGGCTTGACAATTCAAATAGCATGTTGTCATCATCAAAAAGGGGGAGATTGTTGAACCCCCTCCTCTTTTATCATATCTTATATATTTTGATGATGACCAAATGATGTTTCTTGAACTGAAAATGAGATTCTCTGATGACTTTGTAAGTGTTGCACATATAAGGTTTTGGACGGTTGAAGGACTTCGCTTCAAGGGTAAGTGTTTATCATTTGTACTTCATGAATGAAATCCAATTCAAAAACTGTTTTGACAGGACAATCAACAATGGCCACAGTCGAATGCAACTCTAGGACTATGGGTGAGATCTAATCATTTTTGAATCATGGCAATGTGGTTTGAATTCCTTCATTTCCATAAGTCCTTTTATCTAGGAAGCTTCCAAGAGTTTAATTATGTCAAATGGTTTATGTTTTCATGCTAAAACATGTTTATTTTGATAAACCATCATAAAAACATCTAGATGTGTTCTTGGACTTAGAATCATGGTTTGTGATTGTTGTGGAGCGTGGGACGACCCCTCGGGGCGATCCCCATGCCAATCGGAGCTTCTGAGCAAGGGTTCTTAACCCCTGCTGAAAGGGTCGACCCCCAGCTTCTAGGGTCGACCCCTGGCAACCTTTTTTTAAACCCGTCGGCTCCCAACTGAAAGGGTCGACCCCAAGGGTCGACCCATGCCCAGAGGGTCGACCCCAAGGGTCGACCCCTACAGGTCCTCTTGCTATTTTTGTTGAACCAGAACCTGGTTCTGAGAGGGTCGACCCCAGGGGTCGACCCATGACTTCTGGACCTCTAGCATAGCACGAGGGTCGACCCCAAGGGTCGACCCTTCTATTCTGGGCGGCGCCAGTTTTGTTGACTTGATGGTTTCGAGCCACATAGCTGTTAGGGACTCCGGGAATCACTCCGTAATACATGGATCTGGTCCCCTAAACGTCCCTTGTCCTGTCTAGGAGTATAAATCATCTTGTTAAGGGTGTAAACCCAAGGGGAATAATTATAAACACTATTTTCGGGTTTCTTTCTAACCCTTCCTTGTGCAGGTCGCAGCAGCCACCTCCAGCCATTGTTCCTCTTGTGTTTGTGCGTGAAAGTGAAGGGAAGAAGGAGGATTCGAAGTTCCAATCAATCCTCTACTGCTGGCTGCGAGTGAAATCAAGTTTCAAGCTCATCCGATTCAAGATCGTCAAGAACATCTTCCTGCTACACAAGTGTTCGATTAAATTCCGAAAAGAGAAAGGGGGAGCTCCAACCAGGATAACTTCATTCTTTCCTCACCCTTTTTCATTCTGGTTCAGTTGATTCAAGCTTGAGTATTCGTCTGTAAACATTATCTCAGATACATGTGTGTTGAGTTCGTGTTCGGTAACACGAACGTGTGTGTGTGTTGTGCTTGTGTTCCATGAACGTGTGTGTGGTTGCTGTCCTTACAGCGTGTGTGTGTGTGTGATTCACTCATAGTGAAGCCTTAATCCTCCGTGTGAGGGGTGGACGTAGGGAACACGGCAGTGTACCCGAACCACTTAAAAATTTCCGTGTGTTCATTGTGGTTTGCCTATACGTTTACTCGTCAAGTGGGCTTTGCGGTGAGTTGAGCTTACACCACTTATTCTATCAATCACACCCATTGCATACGTTTCCACAAGTGTGTTCATGTTCGTGCGAGGTGAGAGCTTGTTAATGTAATTGTTATAAGAGTTCTATTAGATAGTTATTTTTATTGGCCATCAATTCACTCCTCCCCTCTTGATTGCCACGTTTCGGGACTCAACAACTACCACTCCTCCATCCCCACCCGGCCAACTTGAGACCAACCTTTGGTCTCCACCCCCACCACCCCCAACAAAACACCTCTCAACCATCATAACTACACTTCGCAACCAAGTCCTCTCCCTTAAGACCCAAATAAACCGAGCATCCACCTCTCCACCAAATCCCCTAAGGGTCCCCACAATCCAACCAAAACCCCCTTCTGCAAACCTCACTATCCAAACTCAATTGGCCCCCACTTCCCCCCCTCCACAACCGGCCGATCCCAAGGGGAAGAGACCCCTAACCGACCCGGTTTCCCCAATAAGGACCACCACTCACCCTATTCTCACCATTCAAACCCAAGTGGACCCCGTGTCCATCCCTCCACCTAGACCCATGACGGCCACCACCACCTAACCCACAATCCCTCACCAAACCCATACCCCACAATTCCCCTTGGTCCCCACCACTATCCCTCCATCGTCCCCTAAAAAGGGTACACCCCCCCAATCAACCCAAACTGAACCAACCCGCCTTCCACTTCCAACCCCAACCCTACCCCAACCTAGGCCACCACTACTTCCACTCCCAACCCAAGTTCGACCTCACTCACCACCTCGGGTACACCATGCCCCAACCATCATCACCCTATCTCCAAAAGACCTTCCCATTCCCTTGAGAAAGAAGGCCACACCCACTCACATAGGAATAGTTGATAGCCCAGACCCTCTCCCCGCCCAAAAGGAAGTCCGAGTTCACACCAATGGTGAGGAAGAGCCTCAATCCTTCACCACTTCAAATAATCTTGATCTTCAAGAGCCACAAACCATCACAAAAGGTACTATAATCATAGATGGGCCCCTAGCTAGATGGCTAAAGGAGAGACCAATTCACCCCATCATGTCCTATGTTTGCCCTCCCATAGAGCAAAACCTTCCCATTATACCCTTCTCATCCTATCACACCATAATCCAAACATCCTACCAAGTGGAAACCTTAGAGGACCTTCTTAAGGGCTTAGCATGGCAATTAGAGTTGACTGGCATGTTGACTCCCATGACCCAACAACCTAAGAGCCTAGACCTCCTACACCTATGTATTGGGTCCATCACCTCAATGTGCACCATGGGTTGCTACACTAGTGACTTCCTATTATTCCTCCCTATACCCGATGAGCCCGATGCTATCCACGAATTAGAGTTGCTTATCTCAGGTAGAACGTCGAGCCCTCCACTCATGGCCGACCCACTCACAAAGAACTTCGGCCCAATTGTCTCATTAGAGGAGGATGACCCACCACCACTTGAGGATCTTGAGGACATAGGGACCCTCCCCCTCGATAACCCTTTTTATGATCCCTTTGATCCCTTCCAATGGGGGTCAAAGAACCCATGGGACCCAACCACCTTATCCACCACCCACCTTTCCCTATCCCAACCCACCATGTTTGACCCAATTTACCCCATCCTAGACCCGGGTTACACCTTGGGAGCCTTGACCTTAGGCCACATATCCCTAGGTAATAAGGTTGTGCCCCACCCCATGACGACCACCTTCTTAGATCCATTCAATCCTTTCCAATGGAAGTTCAAAGGTTGTCCCACACCTATACACATGGAAGTCACCTTTGGGAAAAGCATGCATGTGTCTAGGCTTACCACACCCCTTGGCATGAACACTATGTTGGGTCATTCATTCATATCACCCACATGTCAAGTAGAAAGTATGAGTGGTCCATATTCGGATGTCATGGTCCACCTTCATTCATCATGGATCTTAAGCATGTCAAAGGCATCTACGGATGTCCGGGTCCCCCGATATTTATCACCAATTTGCATGATAGGGCCACCTACGGGTGCCCCAGCCCACCTAGGCTGACCAAAGTCTACACTGCATCATTACATGATAGGTCTACTTTTGGTTGCCCAGGTCCACCCATCACCCCTAGAATGTCTGCATTCACAACATTGCATAAAGAGATCCGCAAGCATATTATCAAGAAGAATGTGACTTATAAAAGGTTGGCCGACCCTCATCGACGTCACAAAAATTTCAACATGGGTAACTTTGTGATGGTGAGGACGGAGAAGCTCTCCCCAGAAGACATATCCAAATTGAGGCCTCGTGGGGCTGGTCCCTTCCAGGTTATGAGGTACATTGGCGCTGAGTTATATCTTCCCGAGGAATATGGGGTAAGTCTCACATTCAATGTCACCGACCTAGTGCCATATAAGGGACCCACGGTGGTACCCAGTGAGGATATTGAGCCTATTCCTTCCCTTGAGAGAGCACCCACCTGTGAGGAGAGACCACCAGCCAAGAGAGCCCAGCGTGAGCAAATTGAGCAAATATTAGATGAACATGTCACTACCATCAGGAGCAAGGTGTATGAGCGCTATCTCATCGGGTGCACGGATCGGTCTCCTTCGGATGACTTATGGGCGATATCACTTCTACACCCTCCAAGGAGGGAAGGACTCTTACTCGACGGAGTCGAGTTCTCCGCACCCTGGGAGTATGATGGGGGCATCTCTCGCCCTTCACATTTTTCCACAGCTTCAATTCCTCACCATCATAGCTCCATTGTGTCCGTCATATTTTTCTGAGTCGAGTCATGTAATTTTCATATTTTATTTGAGTCATGTCATTGTAATTTTCCTTTTATTTGAGTCATGTACCTAGGTTAATGAGTCATCTACCTAGGTTAAGTGTCATTAGATTGTTTAGAATGGTTATTGGGCCCAATTCTTTGGGCTAGGCCCAGGGGCGCCCCTACCCCCTTGGTCTTTGGTCAGTGTAGTAAGAGTCAAGGACTTTTGTAGAAATGTGGGTTGCCTATATATAGGACCCCATTTCCTCCATTTGAGTTAATGAATCAATGAATGAAAATTGCCATTTGAGAGTTCAAATTTCCTATTGGAGAGATTCCATTAGTTGGGTGAGAAACCCATGGGAGTGATTCCCCCTACCCCCCCCCCTCTCTCTACCTCTCTCTCTCTCTAATAAGTCATTTTCTCTCTCCTCCACTTTCTCTCTCTAAAACCTGCGCCCCTTTCTCTCTCCTCCCCTCCCAACCACCTTTCTCTCTCTTCCCCCCCTCCAATAACTCATCCCCAACTCCCCACCAACCCACCTTAACTCCACCCCAGCCCCAAGGGAGATTCCACCACTCCCCACTCCACCCTCTAACCACCAACCACCCACTCCCCTTCCCCAAGCACCCTCTCATCTCCCAAGGGAGAATTCCCACTCCCCAAGCCCCCTTTTACCTTCCCTGCACACCTCTTCCCATCCCCCAAGACCAAAATTTAATCCCACCCTTAAATCCATTTTCAAATACCCTTTCCCTCTCACCCAGCTTTCCAAATTCGTAGCTCCTCCTCCCACCACCTGTTAGACCCCCTTCTAGACCCCATTCTTCCCTTCCCCCACCTTGGAACACCCCCTCCTAGACCCCCTCACAGCCCGTGCTTTCCCCACACTCATCCACCCCCATTTCCCCTCCCATATACCCCATTCCCCCCCGTCATCTTCAACCTACAGTTCCCAGTTGCAGATCTGCAGATGAGTAGCAGCTTGCAGAGGCGATCACGGTTTCCTCCGGATGTTTCTGAAGGATCAAAAGCCATCGTTGGAAGTGTATCCTAGTCCTCTTCGCAACGGCGGTGGTCCCATCCCGTTCTTAGTTCGTGATCACCCAGGGGAGTCATTCTTCCCCGACTGCGCAAAGCCTCCCTGGCAGGAGACCAGATCCAGAGTGGAAGCCCGACTATGACGGTCCTGCTTGGAATCTGATCGAGAGTTCTTCTTCAAAAAGCTTCTACTACAAGTCTTATTTCTTCTCCAAAAAGTAGAGCTCAGTTTGGCATCCAGAACCAGGAGTTATCAATTTTCTTCCCCGGGTGCGCGGTTCTGCTTCCCCACTGTCTGCACCGACCTCTCATCAGAGTTCAGAGCCCACTGGTCTTCTCCGACAACGTTTGGCTTACCCACCAGTTTTTCTTCGAAGAGGACCCGTCAACAGTTCCAACGGCTCCAGCGGCACCTGATTCTGAGTTCGGGAGCGGTCGTGGCATGCTCTTCTTCTTGCTGTTGGAAACCTGAAACTGTCAGAACCGAGGGTCTGCCACCCTGTTCAAGCCCCTACCCCAACCAACAACGGTGCCCAAAGAAATCAAAAAAATGAAACATCATTCCGATCCAGCTATGAAGAATCTCCAGGTGGTCTCGTTATCGTAAAAGTTCTAGAGTGGCCACAGCATCGTGATAACCATCAGCCAGTCCTGAAACACAGACAGCAGATAGGACCTCCGTCAGCTTCCTTGTTGATCGCTAGTTCGGTGTTACCCCTCCCCGCTTGGTCGGCTGAAGGCCCCTCCCTGTGTGGAGGTAGTTTTGGATGTAATATCAGTTGACCCCCACCCCTAGATCCCCCCCCTTGCATGGGGTGTAGTGTTGTAACAATTTGAGCAGGTCAAGCTACCCCGGCGCGGCGTGTGGGGAACCCACGCTTCCCCGCTCGCCCACATCTCCGAGCGGGATCGGTTTCTTCAAACCGGTCGAGTAAGTGCTCCACTACTAGCTCTATTTAGTGCTTGTTCTGTCTAATATTAGTTCATAAACTCCGCTGGCCGTGAGAGTGAGAGCCCGATCCTTGATCTCCTTGCTTCAAGAGATCACCGTGGGGTGAGGAGTGTAACCCGTGCCTTGGCACCTCATCGGCTCCCTTGAATTGGGCTGCCATTACCCTTGGGAATTAACCTAGGCCTTGCTGGCCCTCTAACAGCAAGGGCCCAGCCCTCACAACCTCTCCTTGGCATTTCCAAGCTACCTCGGGTCTTGAGTGAGCATCGGGTGAGCGGTCGCCATTATCGGTCTGTTTGAATTGCAAATTGTGCTTGTTCATTTTGGTCCAAGGGTGTGTCACATCAACAAGGGCTCACTTCTAGATTTAAAGATTCTTCGAGTTTGCTTACTTAGAGAGCATGCTTCACAAACCTGGTCAACCTTTGTATAGGTCAGTTTTGGCAAACCTCTAACCATTCCATGCTTGGATAGTTTATGCAGTGTACTATAGTTGACATGTCCCAATCGTCTGTTCCATAGCCCTGCATCAGTGAGCTGATTGGTAGACAAGCACAGATCTTCTGAAAGTGAGGTGTCAAGGTCTACCATGTAGACATTATTTACTCTATGACCTACAAACATCACAGAGTCAGAGTTCTTTTCAAATGTCTTACAGTCATTAGCATCAAACAGAACCTTGTACCCTTTGTCGCACAATTGGCTTATATGCAGCAGATTGTGCTCAAGGCCTTCAACAAGCATCACATTTTCAATGAAGTTGGTGGAATTCTTACCCACGGTGCCTGTGCCAATGACTTTTCCCTTATCCTTGCCTCCAAACCTCACTTGGCCTCCTTCCTTCTTGATTAAATGGTTGAATTTCTTCTTGTCTCCCGTCATATGCCGTGAGCAGCCACTGTCTAAGTACCATCGGTTGTGATGGGTTGCTAGACAATCCTGATCTTCTTCTTCACTAGCCATTAGATAGAAATCTTCCTCATCTTCCAATGTTGAGGAGCTTTCATCTTCCTCCTCGTCGTCGCTCCAAGTGTAGACGATTTCCTTGGGCTTCTTTCCCTTGGCCTTGGACATTTACTTGAGCAACTTAGGACACTCTCCTCGCATGTGTCCTGCCTTCTTACATAGGTAGCAAATAACATTGTCAGATTTCTTAACTTGAGTAGATCTGAAATTGGAGTTTCTACATACCTGTGGGGTTTTCTTCCTTCTCTGAAATTTACCTTTGCCTCTTAGAAATTTTTTGAACTATCGGGTGACGAGTGCATGGTCAGCTAGGCTTGCTTCTGGGATGTTATATTCATCATTCTCATACGAGTCGTCTGTGCTCTCAGCAACCTTGAGAGCCACAATCTTCTTTTGCTTTGTGTCTTCCTCATTCCTCTTCATATTCAGCTCGTATGTCATGAGCGAGCCAATCAACCAGTCAACTGTCATCACAGACAGGTCCTTTGAGTCCTCAATCACAGTGGCCTTAGTGTGTCATGCTGGGGTAAGGGATCTAAGAATCTTCCTAACCAGTTCATTGTCAAGGTATTCTTTTCCCAATGATTTTAAGGAGTTAGTTGGCTGGGTGAGCCTGGCATACATTTCAGAGATGGATTTGTCTGGTATCATTCTCAACATTTCATAGTCAGTAGTTAACATGTTGGCCTTGGTGGCCCTAACTTCAGATGTCCCCTCATAAATTAGCTCAAGCCTATCCCACATTTCTTTTGCAGACTTGCAAGTGGATACTCTTGAGTATTCTATGGGGTGGATAGCGCACTGCATGATGTTCATGGCGCTCCAGTTGGTTGTGGATTTCTTAACCTGGCCTGGCGTCCAGGTGTCATCTACTTTTAGTAAAACAAAAGGGCCTCTACTCACAACACGCCACATCAAGTGATCCTGGGCATGCAGAAAAAATTCCATACGGTTCTTCCAATGCAGATAATTTGTCCCATCGAAGAATGGTGGTCTATTGATGGCATGGCCCTCAGCTATGTAGCTGCGAGGGACATTCCCATCAGATCTCCTTGAGTTGTTGGACAACATCTCTAGGGAACCTGCTCTAATACCAACTGTTGGATGGTATGAGAGGATCAAGAGGGGGGGGGTGAATAGATCCTTCACTCAATCTATGACCTCTTTAAAGAAGGTTAACAAAAATAGCAATGCAGTGATGCCAATCGAGCGCAGTACTAGAATAATGCAGAAAAACGTTGGCAGCGGAGTGATGTAAAATGCACTAAACTCAATTGAAGGACCTGTGAAGAGGGACAGAAGATATGGGTGACACGAGTAAACCACAACACAAGGTTTTTAAGGTGGTTCGGCTGCCACCAGGCCCGCCTATGTCCACCCCTCACCAACTCGGTGAGGCTTCCACACTTTGGCCAAAAGAGACACACACACACACATGCTGGAAACCCAGCAGAACATGGGGACAAGCCCCCCCTCCCCCTCCCCCCACATACACACACGAGGATAAGTCCTCAACACACACGGGGATGAAACCCAACAAAGGAGAAACATAAAACAAAACAAAGAGACTACCACACAGACTGCAATTGCAGCTTACATGGTGACAACACCCCACACACAGACTGATTTATTGTAGGAGAACAAAGACAACACAAGAAACCAAAACAAGAATATGCAACTGCAGCAATTCCAAACGAAGAAGCACTATGAACGGTGGTGCAAAAATAGGGAAGCAAAGGAACCTGGGCTGGCTGGCTGGGTTGCAAATTCTTCTCCTCTCCTTCTCCTTTCCCTCTGGTGGAAAATTGAGCAGGCACTCCTTTCTCTTTCCTTTTCTTTCTTTCTCACGTTTATCTCTTCTTTTTGGCAAGTTTGCACTCAAACAGCAAGGGCACCATAAGCATTGAACAACAATAACTCCACCAGCAGCTTCTTCATACAAGAAGGGGCATCCAATTTATAGGCTCAAGCAGAGAAGCTTCCCTCCAAAGATCTGCAAGTTAATTGGCTAGAGTAAATAAGAGTTCTTTGAATGAGAAGACCTGCAACATCTTCTTCCTCATTGGCTGGCACCACCAAGGACGCCCTTATGTCCTGGAAGATCTTTTGGGCAGTATTTCTGATTGGGTGGGAGCAAAAAGAAGATAGCCTTGAAAGGTGACCTTTCCCCCATTTGTAAACGGACAGATCCATTGACCAAAAATGTTGATATGGTGACCCAATGATGACAAGGATAGTTGCCTATCCTAGGAGCCTTTTCCAGACCTCAAAAACTATATTTAATGAGATTTACGATTGCTATTTTTGGTTCCAAGATGGTCTGACATGTTTGACAGAAATAGCCTGAAAAGCTTCTGGAGAACAGCATGAGGTCGACATCCTGTGAAGGTGAGGTCGACGCAGCCTTGGAGAACCGTGTTTATAATGGCTTCTGGGAGGAGCCTAAGGTCGACGTCCTATGAAAGTGAGGTCGATGCAGCTCACATTGATTGCCTGTCCGATTGCTAGTTGAGGGTTGTGAGGTCGACGGGTCATGATGGTGCGGTCGACGTAACCCTTGTGACATGCTTCTACAACATTTTTTGTGAAGGCTTGAGGTCGACGCCCTGAGAGCCTAAGGTCGACGCGGCTGGAAGAGATAGAACACTCTCTAAGAAGTGTCGACACCGAGGGTCGACACTCTCATTCCCCATGCTGGAAAGGCGTTCATGAGGTCGATGCAATGCGCTATGAGGTCGACCTATCTTTTAGGTTTTGTTAAACTTGTTCACACCTAGCCAATAAAAGGATATATCATGAGTTTCTTAATTAAATGACTTATAGTGAGACATCATCAAAACATCATTTATACAACATGTCCCTGTCACTATAATTTCTGATCGAGACCCTCGTTTCACATCACAATTCTAGAAGGGTCTACAACATTCATTGGGAACTCGGTTAAATTTTAGCATTGCATTCCATCCACAAACTGATGGTCAGACTGAAAGAACCAATTAGGCAGTTGAAGATATGCTCAGGGCATGTGCAATTGATTTTGGTGGAAATTGGCACGACCACTTGCCTTTAGTCGAGTTTGCCTACAACAATAGCTATCAAGCTAGCATTCAAATTGCACCGTTCGAGGCATTATATGGAAGGAGTTGTCGTTCACCAATCTGCTGGGACGAAGTTGGGGAGAAACAACTTCTATGTCTTGAACTTGTCAGGGATACAACTGAAAAGGTTAAACTTATCAGGGAAAGACTCCATATGGCACAATCAAGACAAAAGACATATGCTGATATCAGAAGAAGAGACCTAGAACTCCAAGTGGGAGACCACGTGTTTCTCAAGGTTTCCCCAGGTCATGGAATTCGAAGATTCAGCATCAAGGGCAAGCTTACTCTGAGATTTATTGGCCCTTTTGAGATTCTTGAAAGGGTTGGCGAGGTCGCATATCGGATAGCTTTACCCCCACAATTATCTAGAGTTCATGATGTGTTTCATGTATCAATGCTCAAAAGGTATGTTCATGAACAATTTCATATTATAAGTCATGACGATCTTGTAATATAGAAGGATCTGACGTACGAACCAAGGCCACTCAAAATACTTGATCGAGATGTACGTCAGCTTAGAAATAAAACTATTCCCATGGTAAAGATACGATGGAGTAAATGCCTGGAACAGAAAGCAACATGGGAGACGGAAGAAGCTATGCGCAAGAGATTTTCATAGCTATTTGATTGTAAGTAAAATACACTCTCCAAAATCCCATGCAATGAATTTGGGGACCAAATTCTTCTTAAGTGGGGGAGGGTGTAGCACCCTTGGAATTTATCTGAAATTTTTAGAATTTGTTTAAATATTTAACAAAGCTTAAAAAGGGCTTAATGGGTTAATTAAGTGATTAATAGGTTAAGACCTTTGAGAAATAGGCCCAATTAATAACCAAGTGGTTAAGCCCACTTAAAATGGGCCTTAAACCCTAAAACCCTAGCTTGTGGCCCTAGCCAAAACCCTAGAAATGTATTAGGGTTAGTTCCCTAATTAAATGAGATAAATAGGAGGAAATTAGAGTTTGAATTATAATAAAATTCTAATTTCGTATGGCCAGGCAAGTCGCGGTCAGTCGCGCAACCGCGACCTGCTGATAGCAGTCCAGGGAAGACTGCGACCTGGTTCCGTAAACAGAAGGTGATAAACCCTAGAAAGTTTAGATTTTTATCCTCCCAAATCGCCAGGGATCGATGCGATCTGACATGGGGACTTGTCTAGGACTCTTAAGGATCGATTCTAACCCCAATAAGGACACCTAATTCGATCTAATCCCTCAGCCCTAGGTCATCCTCTATAAATAGAGCCCAAGTTCGTCCTGCGTGAACCCTAATTTTGGATCGTGTGGTTTGAAGGTAAGGCGTCGTCTTCACAGGTTCATCCTTTAGGGTTATTTGTTCCCTTTAATATCTTCTAACTTCTTTCTAAATCCCATGCTAGGAGAACAAGCCGTCGAGAAGTTAGAAGGTATGGAAGTTGTTGTTTCTGCGTAGGACGCGTAAGAACCAACTCCCTTTTCTGGCGACAAATTCGAGGTTTAGGGATCACACCAGAGGTAGGTTATCTCATGTATGGATTAAACAACTTGTTAGCAGTAAAAGCTTTCTAGCCTTGCTTGATTTCATGCATTATGCACGGTGAATTTTACGTTTTTCTATGACAACGTAGTTAGGTTTTTATGGCATACTATCCCTGCAACATTAATAAAAAAGATATGAACTTATGATCTAGTTCATGCTTTACAATGAATTAACCTCGTACTTAGCATGCTATCATGCTTTAACTTTCTGTTTATATAGTTTTAATGCATCAATTGCCCTAGAATAGGCTTTGCACGCTGGACTTAGCTTCTGTCTGATGCAGACAGAAGGCGGTCTTGCAGAGATCGATACCTTCAAGTAGCGGTCTTCGACCAAGCGCTATCTGGTTTTTGCAACCAGATCAACCCTTATTTATTATATAAATGTTATCTTGCTTGCCTTAGCTTATTAATTATGTATCTTGATCTTGGCATAACTTCATGTTAGTGTTGAATGTTTTAAAAGATTATTTTCATGTATGTTAATTTCATGCCAAAATATTATTACTTTGTACTTAAAGGACATTTCCATGACTTAAGTTAACTTGGATTTAAGCTTTGGTATGTTTCTTTCTCATCCCCTTTCTATTTTATTACTTCACATATAGCCCATACTCCGGTACGACGCGATTAGATCACTTGCACTTGATAGGAACATCTCTTGGACTTGAGAGCCTCTCTGTTGGATATTCCTTCTGCCGGACTAGGTGATCTTGTTTCAAGGCCTCCGTAAGAATCCGCGTGCCTGGGATTCCCACCAGGACGTCGAGCTGGTTGTACCCTAAAAACCCAAAAGTCTAGAGATCACTTCGTGAATTCTACGTTTTCTATGAACTATCATGATAGCGGCCAGGAGGTGACTGCTACTTGAAGATGGCGGTCGGCCCGTGACTGCTACCTCGTCCCTATCAACAGACTCTGGTTGAGTCGACCTGTTCCTTCTCCTGTGTCGACTCCACTTGATAACGGCCTTGACTTGACTACAACCACTTGATAGCGGCCATGGATCGATCGCGTTCTGTCTAAATACTATCTAACCCGTGGTTTGACCCAAGGGTTGATTGTGCTCTGTTATCAGATGGCCTTTTGATTATCTGAAACCCAACATCTTATTCAATAAGTCATTAATGAACTATGGAAATAGAATAATGTACCGTTATGCTGCTGGATTCCTCCCATTGCATAACCATCTCATTAAATATTTCTTGAACTCTCACATTCATTTTGGTACGTTCTTACCTTGGTTATCTGGTCATGAAACTATTGTTTGAACTTACTATTATTGGATGATTTTATTATTATATCTCGTGGAAGTAGCTTGATTTATAACTTGAAGATACAAGGGCTGGCACGGACGGTGTCCAAGGGCTCCACGCTAGCCCCTCGGCAGATGGCTTGAAACATACTCTTAACCATGGGATATGATAAACACTGGCGTCGCATTGCGCTGGGAGTACTTTTTTTATAAACGGGTGAAATCCACGAGGCGATCTCATGAAATTATACTTGCTTGATACATGACTTTCTAGTGCATAGTCTTTTAAGGTTATGAAAAGTACATTCTCGTTACATACTAGTACATTTTTTTTAACTAAAGTTGATACTTGCAAGGAGGGAGACGGGAGAGGGGGTTCATCTCTTCATTGCGGAAGAAGATGAAACCACTATCCCGGCCACCAGGCAAGCGATTTTCATATATGAAAGCATGAAGAGAAAGGGGTACAGAGGGGGGGAGGGGAAACGGCCAAAGAGGGCCAAGAAGCGTACAAGGCCCAAGGCCCAAAGAAACAACAACGAGGCCAAACAACCCGAGCTAGGGCAGCAGCAGAAGGCCGAGAACCCACAAAGTAAACCAAGTCCCTACAAATAGGAGTCTTCGTCGAAAACCCCTTCAGAATCAGACGAGAATACAGAACGGACACCTTGGTGACGACCCGGAGAGGAAGGCCAGTCAAGAGGATCAACCTCCGAGCCGTCGGTAACGGGCACCTCCGTGAAGGAAGAGGCGGCCGGCGGCGGGGGCGCCATCGAAGAAGACTGAAGCCGGGGAGAACGACGCGGAAGGAGACTAGCGTCCTCAAACATGCACTGCCGATCACGCGAAGAAGAGGTGGAGTTGGCACGCCGGAAGGAACGCCGAGGAGCCCCGCCATCCATCCTCGAGGGCGGCCGAGAGCGGTCCTGACGAGATGAGCCCACAAACGCCGTGTGGGCCGCCGTAGAGCCGAGGAGCCCCGAAGCCGGCTCAAGCCCGGGGATGTGGAGAGCCTGGACGAGCATGGGGAACCTGAGGGGCATGCCAAGGTCCGAGGGGGGCACAACACCCCCTAGATGCACCGGAGTGGGAGGCGGCGGGGCGGAGTCGACGAACGGCCCGGGAGGGGCCCGATTAATTTTCTTCTTCAAAGCTTGGGCGAAGGAGAGACGAGGGGCGGCCGTCGGAGAAGAGGAGGTAGCCAAGGATCCTTCAACGGTAGCCGCCTGGGAGTTGGGATGCAGAGCTGGGGACCAAGCAGCCGCACTGGCATTAAGCCCAGAAGAAGGGCCACCTAGGGGAAGAGCATCCGGCGCAGGGAGGCCGAGAACCAAAGAGGTAGACACCCGGGCAGCAGAGGAAGCAGCCGCGGGTGCATCAGTGCACGGAGGGGGGGCACCATGGCCGGACGGAACAATTGCCGGGGGGGAAGCCGCAAGGCCCCCTGCCGAAGGGGAGAGGCCTACAAAGCGAGCATGGGCATCTGGGAGACGCGGGAACGGCTCCAAGTATGACAAAGCGGTGGCTGGAGGAGCGAATGCAGCAGTAGAAGGCTCATGGGCGACCATGGCTGCACTAGAGGAGAGGGCTGGAGGGCAGTGAGCAACTCCAGAGGTTGGAGGGGGGCCGTGAGCCAAGACGACGTCTCCATTGGCAGGGAGGCATGGGGGCGGCAGCTGGAGAGTGGCCGCCACCCGAACAGATACGTCCACGGGAGCACCGCCAGGGAGGGGTGTCGACCCCTGGGGCACTGGGGTCGACACCCTGGTAGTAGCTGCCGAGGTGGGGAGGCAGATGATGACTCGCTCCGAAGGAGGGAGCCTCCCAGCCAAAGGCACTGCAGGGGGCAGCACCACTGAAGCTGCTGTCGGTTGCGGGTAAACCGGGGCGGAGTCAACCCCTAGGAAGTAGGAGTCAACCACCATGGAGGCACCGTCCGGGGGCAAGCACACCAGAGCAGATCGCATAGGCACAGCAACAGCTTCGAGGAGGGGTGAGGGGGACTGAAGCACCGAAGCTGCGGCGTCAACAGGCGACCCTTCCACAGCAACGGGCCAAGCGCCCGGGGCACGTACTGGCAGGGAGGCCGCTACAGAGGGCGACCCGTCAGCAGAGGGAAGGTGGCCCGTAGAGAAACAGGGGAGGAGATCCGCAACGACGGCTGGAGGTTGGAGTGCCGCAGGTGGGGGCCCCAGGACTCCAGGGAGATCGACGGCGGCAGTCCCCAGACGCGGGGCAGACACGTCGGAGGGGGCGTCGACGGGGGGCAGAGGGGAGGCCTCCACACAGACGAATGCACCCGCGGGCTGAAGAGGGGGCAAAGGCAGGAGCCCAAAGGGAGCCACGGCCTCAGCGGTCAGCGAACCATGTGCAGGGGAAGAACCAGGGGCGGTGGGCAAAGCCACACCCGCAGGTGGGGGCCCCAGGCCTCCACACATACTAGTACATTCTCGTTACTGACAGGCCATATTACATTCTTGCTTGATCATGCTCTCTTTTACTTGAAATCTCATATCTCTACACTTATCTTGTTACTTGTTATTACTATGGTTTTATTCGTGTGTTTATCGCATTTTCAATATTGCTCCTTTCTAGAGCTAAAATGTTAATTACTTTAACATTTTATTTTTTGATAGAAAGGCCCTACCTAGTGGTGATTAGGGAAGTGCTTCCAATTCGGAATGCACTTTCCTAGTCACACCTAGGGGGAATCTTATTGACAAATGATAATAAGAAAGAATTACATCAATTGGATGCTAGGCATGCCTAGCTTATCTAACCTAGCAGCACCCTTAACCAAACAAGGGAGATCATGCTGCGAAGTGTAAAACCTATTACAATGAGAAATACAAGCAAAATTGGCTAGTGAGTCAGCTACAGAATTGGCTTCCCTGAAGATGTGGCAGATGTTCAGAGGATGAGGAAAAAATCTCCAGATTTCTCGAACAAATGGAAGAATTTCCCATGGGCAGGCAGCTTCCCTTTTGATCACTTTCACCAGAGTGAGTGAATCACTTTCTATCATAACCGACTGAAAGGAGATAGTGTGAAGATATTTGATACCATCCGATAAAGCCCGGGCTTCTGCTATCAAGCTACAGTATGAATAAGAATGTGAGAAAGCCAGGAGAGTGTGCCCCTTGAAGTCACGAATTATACCACCACCGCCAGAAACACTTGAGTTCTTACTAGCTCCATCAGTGTTAAGCTTAATATATGGCCAAGGAGGGCATGACCATCTAACAATTTTCACAAGTGGAGATCCTCTAGCAGCTGCCTTGATGCCAAAACCAGCTAGGAGGTGTCGGTTACATAAATTATCTTTCCAGATTTGAGCATTATGGAGGGCCTGCTTAGCCTGAAATAGCACCTTGTGGAAGAGACTTAAAGAAGAGACAGTCTTACCTTCATATAAAATTGCATTCCTGGCTAGCCACACTTCCCACAGGCCGTATGCAAGAATAGCAAGCTGAAACTGTCCAAACAATGAATTAATCTTCAAATCGTTGATTGTGTTAAGAATCAAACTGCTAGCTGAATTACCCCAAGTCTGACAGCCATTTCTGTGGAAGGAGGACCAGAGAAAAGAAGCCCCCTCACTATAAACAAAGAGTGATTGATGTCCTCTGCTGGGTTGTTGCAGCAATGACATTTAGATGGAAGAGCAATGCCCATGGATTTGATCCTTGAGTCAGTTGGAATACAATTGTTCAATACTTTCTAAATGTGAATAGTTAACTTTGTGGGAATCCATTTAGACCAGAACCGACTGCTTAGACTGGAATTCAGAGCAGAGTGGTGATTGTAGATTTCTTTGTAAGTGGATGAAATCAAGCAATTACCTGAGGAGGACAGGCTCCAGACTAGTTTATCAATATCTTGGTTGAACTGTGTGTGCCAGATTGCCTCCCTTATAGTAGGTGGGAGCATACTGTCAATAATAGTAGTCTCTTCTTGCGAAGGGTTCTGAATTAATTCCTTAACAGTGACCTTCGGGTTAGGTAAAGGGATACCAGGGATGTAAGATACCAAAGTCTGGTTGCCAATCCAGGTATCCAACCAGAAAGTTGAAGAGCAGCCATTCCCAATAATTATTCTAGAGTGTTGTAAAACTAAGTTCTTAGCCTGAGACCAACTCCTCTTAGCATGCCCTTTCATTTCCTTAAAATCTACCTCAGAAATGTGTCTGCCTCTGATATATTTCGCTCTAAAGTAATCTGCCTAGATAGAATTTGTATATAGAGCTTTCCACAACATTTTAACTCTGAACGCCAATTCCATTTGCCGGAGGGAGAGAATACCAAGACCACCACATTGAACTGGTTTGCATAAGTCCTTCCATGACTTCTAGTGTCTTTTCTTCCCTTCCTTAGATGATCCCCAAAAGAAATTAGCAAACGATCGGTCTAGTATTTGGTGAACTTCAGAATGAAGTGGAGAGGAAGCTAATGAATAAATTGGAATGGAGGTGAGAATATGTTTAAGCAGAGTAAGTCTGGCTCCTTGTGATAAGTACCTTGCATACCAGCCATCAATGCGCTTCTGGATAGAGCAGATAATTCCAGCAAAATAAACTTTCTTGGACCTGCCACAAACAAATGGGAAGCCTAGGTATTTATGGGGGAAGGAGTGGTGAGTGAATCCAGTGATTTCCTGAATTCTCTTTATCATTAAAGCTTTGCACTTAAGATGAGTGAAGAATCCACTCTTGGCAATATTTACTAATTGACCAGAAGCTCTTTCATAAGTTTTCAAAATACCCATCAGGTTTCTGAGAGAAGCAGCAGTGGCCTTACAGAAAATGAGGGTGTCATCAGCAAATAATAAATGGGATATAGTAGGGCATCTCTTGGGGCCTGCATACCACTCCACCCGACCCTCATATTGAGCTTTGCGGAGGGACCTACTCAGTGCTTCCTATGAAATAATGAAGAGAGCAAGAGCCAATGGGTCACCCTGTCGGATTCCCCTGGAATACTTAAAAAACCCAGCTGTGTCACCATTCAGACAAACTGAAAACCAGCAATTACCTATCATGGATTGAATGATGGCTACAAAGTGCTCACTAAAACCAAATTAGATAGAACAACATAGAGAAAATCCCATTCAAGACGGTCATAGGCTTTAGCCATATCCAGTTTGAAGATTGCATTACCTCCTCTTGTTTTCCTACCTAGTTCATGAACCATTTCCTGAGCAAGTGCAATGTTCTCAACGATTAGTCTTCCTTTTACAAATGCAGTTTGCTCCAGAGAAATGATATTAGGGAGAATGGTGGCAAGTTTGTTACTTATGACTTTTTATATGACATTGTATGTGAAATTACAAAGACTAATAGGTCTATATTCTGATATGCCTGTAGCAGTGCTAACTTGGGGAATTAGAGCAATAAGAGAAGCAGTCAAGAACCTGGGCATCATATTCCGATTTCTAAAAAATTCCTGAATAGCAGAGACCACCACACCTGCAATAATATGCCATGTTTTCTGAAAGAAAGCTCTTGAGAATCCATCCCGGCCAGGTGCACTATCTGGGGACAATTGGAAAACCACTTCCTGAATTTTAGTATTAGAGGGACTGGCACACAATTTGTCATTATCAGCAGATGAAACTAATTGGGGAATATTGTTAAGGAAACTTTCATCAATATGGTGATACTGTGATGAGAAAGCTTTCTAAAAATGACCAGCAGCAATTTCTTTCATCTCATCATGGTCCAAAGTGAGCAAACTAGCTGAATTTCTAAGATGGGGAATCATATTTCTTTTCCTATTAGCAATAGTTTTCATATAAAAAAATTTTGTGTTTCGGTCACCTTCAGCAAGCCATCTGACTCTTGATTTCTGTCTCCAAAAAAATTCTTGCTGGATAAGACTATTAGCCAAATCAGTCTTTGCAGTCTCAAGCAAGCCAAATTATTCTGGTTTGGTTGAACATCATATTGAAATTCTGCCTTCAAAACATTATCTTCAGCAGCCCTTAAATTATTATGAATGTTTCCAAATACCTGCTTGTTCCAAACTTGTAACATTTTCCTCATGTACTTGAGCTTCAAATGAAGAGTGGTGATAGCTGAAGTTGCCAAAGGGCTGTTACACCAATTGACTTCCACTGCCTTCAGAAATTGATCATGCGTGGACCACATTTGTTGAAAGCAAAATCTGCTCCAATATTTAGGCATAGTAGCTAATGTTACAAGGAGGGGTGCATGATCCGATGCCTCCCTAGAAAGATGCTCGACGGTAATCGATAGAACCAATTGCCAAGGATCATTAGTAAGAACCCTGTCTAATCTAGCCCATATTACCTTGTCACCTCTTTGGTTATTATGCCAGGTATATTTAGATCCCAGAAAACCAGAATCAGCTAGAGCACAGTCATTTAAGCAATCCTTGAAGTTGGAAATAGACTTGATAGAGGGAGGATTCCCTCTAATTTTCTCATCAGGGTCAAGAATACAATTGAAATCCCATGCCACCAGCCATGGACCAGTTATCTGCAGGTTTATGTCATTTAACGAAGACCAGAGACTACACCTTTCAGCAATAGTGCATTTAGCATAAACCATAGTCACATGAAACAATGGAATAGAGGAAGCATTTTGCCTGAGCGTTATTTGTTGATCATCTTGAAACAAACTAGAGAAATCCAATGGATTTGTCCACATTACCCAGATATTAGCATTATTGTCACCATTAGCAACCACCTTATCTATACCCAACCTTCGACAAGTCTTTTCCATAAAACTGACATGAATTTTAGGTTCCAGAATGGCAATGCATTTAATGTTATGATTTTTGATAAGAAGCCTTGCACGGCCCATATACAGATCATTCCTAATGCCTCTAACATTCCAAATAATGAATGTCATTGTAATTGATTGGTGTTAGGAAGAGTACCCACGGAGTTAGTCCTCCCCATAGATCTTGTTTTGACTCTAGTTTGGTCTTTATGCATTACTCGAGCATTGGTAATACCAGCTGATGAGGCTGTTTGTTGTCTTTGAGTTTGAATCCCATCTTCTTGAAGCTTTCCTTTAACTTTAGTCCCTCGATGAGCGTCCACAATAGCCAGTTCTGGGACGGGAACAATCGCTCCACCCAAGTCAACTATTTGGAATGAAGGGGGCTCCGGTTGGACAAGATCAACTATCTTCACTGAGTACTCACTACCCACAAAAGTAGATCCTCTAGGAGAAGAATGGGTAGCAGAATCAGATTCCAGTCTAGGAAGAGGAACAGACACACTGACAGGGTCATGCTCAGACTCCTTAGAGGTAATCCCCGAAATAGTGACATCCTTCGAGGGTAAATTGGTTGAATGAGTGATCTTCGATCTCACTTCTGTACAAGGAGTCCGAGTCTTCACCGTAGTGGACTCCTTCTTGTCTTCAGCACATGCTATGGAAGGGACTGCGTCCGGTAACCTATTTGAATTACCAACTGGCCTTCTCATCGTAACTGGTTGCCAGCATTGATTTGGATCCGGGTGTGTGGGAGCCTCTGAAGACAAAGGTGGTCTAACCGAATTTTTGCAATCAGACACTGGATGGCCAATGCGGGCACAAGCAGAACAAAAGTTTGGAAATTCTGGGTAGCAGCCTTCTTGCCAAGCCCCACCCCCTGGATACCCAATCCATATACAATAAGGGTGAGGTTTAGATACATCCAATTCAACGCAGGCCCGAGCCGCAGCAGTATTCGACAGGTTGACATAAGAGGAATCTATCTTCAAAATGCGACCAACATTACCAACAATTGAGCGGATCATATGGCCCAGGAAGAAATTTACTGGCAGCTCAAGAAAAGAAATCTAGATCGGTAAGACCGGTGAATTCGAGTATGGGGAGAAATCCATAGTCCACTTGAAGAAACGAAATAGCCGTCCATGAACATACATGGACTCCCTCAGCAAAATCTACAAATAATCCTCATAGTTGCGAAACCTAAGCAGAAGATGATGGGGATCAAGAGCGCTAATCATGAAATCCTCTTTGAAGCTGCATCTGTTAGATAGATGGTTCCGGATATCAGGAAAAGCAGGTCTTCCGCGGGGGGTGCGAGCCACAATCGCAAATTCAAATGGGAGTAGGCTTTCAGAGATCTCCTCCTTTGAGAAAAAAACTACAGGTTCCCCGCTATCTGTAGATGCAGGGGCGTGCACCGAGCCTTTGACCACAGGTGGCGACATGGAAGACACCAAAACCTCAGCAAAAGACCATTCGATATGTGCTAGCTTGAAAGCAGTTGGAGACGGAGGGAGGGTTGAAGTGGAGATGAGAAGCGTCGCCATGGGGGGGCACCGAAGGCCGGTGTGGGCCAACATGGCCGGCAACGACGCCGGTGTGGGCCAACCTATCCCTATCCCTCTGTCTGAGGGAGGGTCCACCATGGCCGACAACGACGCCGGTGTGGGCCAACCTAGGGCTTAGCACAACCTTGGTCCTCTCTCCTCCCTCAGACATGTTGACTTAATTACTTTAACATTGCCATCATGTTGATTTGAAGATACCTACTGGGCGAGTGCGCTCATTCTCTACTTTTTCAATATTTTCAGGAGGTTCTAGCAGGTCAGAATCGGACTACTCAAGTGGTGAGTCCAAGAGCGAATGAAGGAAGAGAGGAGCCCTAGATAGTTAAAGCTTTATGAGTCATATTGTAATAAGTGTCCTTCACTGTAATAGACGGTGAAGTTGATCATGTCTATGTAATTTTTCTTTTTCTTGAGTCTAGTTATGTCATAAGAGTGTCAGTTTGTAAACATTGATTATTATTCAATAAAGTGAAGATTTTTTGAGTATATGCTATGTTTGTTCTTCTATGTGTTTTAGCGTTCTGATTGTCTTGCTAGCTCAAGCCTTATCTTGCTGGCTATTCACGTTCCTTACTTAGTTCCGCTGCATATCTCGAGGTGTGGCATTTAAGTTGGTATCAGAGCTTAGGCTTAAGTAAGTCCTAGGAAAATGTCAAGTCATAGGTTAAGTCTAAGGATTAACGACTCACACCTATGACCTAGGAAGAAAATTCTGAACCCATGCGAGATTGGGTAGAGCCCGAGTTATGGTTAAGCTAGATCTCTAGTAAGAATTAACCTTTAGGTTAACCCCCATAAACTCCAAAGAAAATGACAAACTTTGTATTTTCTCAGGTGTTGGCCTAGAATAGATGGCGAACAAGAAGGGGGGTTGAATTGTCCCCCAGTCGAGATGGCGAATTTTAAAAACATTATAGACTAAACACAGCGGAAATAAAATTAACTACGTTAATTAGCTCAAATTAAACTGAAGTGAGATTTAGGTTCACTCAATCTTTCCAATCTCACTCGAATGATCTATGCACTGAATGATTAAGCCTAATCCAAACACGAATAGCAGAGTAGCAAAGTGTAGTGGTGTAGTGAAATAAAAATTAATAAGATAACCTGGGAATGGAGATAGGAGAAATGGACAATCACACAGGTATGCCACAAGTAACACGGAGATTTTTAGGTGGTTCGAGACCACGACGGGCTCCCTATGTCCACCCCTCACCGAACCCAGTGAGGCTTCACTATCACGCTACAAACCATAGCAAAATGGGGACGAGCCCCAGCACCACACATGCTACTTCCGCAGCAATCCACACATGGGGCCTGGCCCGAAGAAGCTACCACCGCAGCACTCACACACACACAGTCGGTGAACACACCCTGGACACTAAACCACATGGAGTCGCAGCTCCGTCTTCACACACAAACTCGGGGAAACTCACCCCGCAATAAATCCACACACCCGGAGACACAGCTCCGCCCACACACAATAGTATATCAAGTGCTATGAAATGAAAAGATGTACAATGACCACCCAAGATATTAATCTATGCTCAAATACAAGAATAGAAATGAGAGAAGAAGACATCCCCCTCAAATCTGCTATGAATCCTGTCCATTGGAGTAGTGGGGTGCACCAGAAACTTTTCTTCGCGGAGTGGAAGTTGACCACGCTCGTAGGAGATGCCCACGAATGGATCTTTCGGAACCGCGTTCAGAACAAATATCAGATCGAAAGAGATATTCTCTTGATGCATTCTCCTCTTCTTCTTCTTCCTCCTCCAAGTAGATGCATCGCCCCTTTCTTCTTCCCTGCCGCAGATAGACCAATATTAGCGCAACGAACATCTTTACATCGTATGAAAACGCAGATTATATATAGCAGCAAGAAGGCAGCTACAAAAGACCACCAAGCCCCTCTAAAAAACCCTTCAGAAATACACCCAATGGATGGGAAAAACCCTAAGGGTATTAGTGTAATAAGCCCAAGCAAATTGGTCCAAGAAATGGGCATTTCACAAACAATCCGGAAAACACAATCCAGATGAACCAGACAAAGTGTCGACTCTTAGAGTCGACACTTTTGTCAAGGTGTTCTGCCGAGAACCAAAAAAAACAATACACAGGCGAAAGTGTCGACTCTTAGAGTCGACACATTTTGCCAACCATTCTGTTGCAGCAAAACAATGCACCTCCCAGGCAAGAGTCAACTCTTGCTTGGGACACACCTGGACAAAGCCAGGGAATAGCAAGAGTCGACTCCTAGAGTCGACTCTTGCTTGGCACCTTGGCAAGTTGTCCAAGGCAGTCCAAAGCAAGCAGAGAAACTGACAAACCCAATTGAAAACACGATTATGCCAAGTGAATAACATGAATTAGAAGGAATTAAAACACCAATCAAACTTGGGTACCATTAAGAAAGCAAAATGATCAAAAGACAATATCATGACAATTAAGAAGAGCATGCATGAGACTCATGCAAACCCAATTCTTCTGAACTAGCAATGAGCATAAATGCAAGAGTTCTATGCAATGCTTACCAAAGCTTCACAAGATTTGAAGGCTGATTTCAACCTGCATTGGAATAAATTGAAATGCATTCACATATGGGGGTGATCCTCACATAACCGGCCCATCAAACCACAACCTCTAGATCTATAACAAGTTCAACCATGGAAACTCCATTCACCAGCTGAATACTGTCAAGCCTCTCATGAATACAAAGTCAATCCAAAAATCAAAATTCATTTCAATTAGACTTTACCAAATATCCAATAACCAACATAGCTCAAAAGTCCAAATAACACAGGTGATCAATTGTTAAAGTAGTTCAAGCAAACCACACACATGGTTTCTAGTCAACCCAAAAATATCAAACTCAGTCCAGAAACTTTACAAGTTCAGTCCAATTAATTCAAGCACAATCAAAGGCAATCTGAACTAAACTCATTCACAAGCAATATGAGTAAACACAAATCCATTTAACAAGTAACAATACTATGCTTAGCTCATTGAAAGCCATTGAACAAACCCTTCAAATAGAATTCAATCAAACTTTCATGAAAACCAAGTTCAGACCAAAAATATGAAGTTCAGTCTAGTGAAACCTGAACTCATTCTCCACACAGTCAACACACAAGAACACCCAATGTACGGACCACAAGAAATCTGGAAGGACTAAAACCAACCCCTTCAGACCAAGAAGTGTCGACTCTTAGAGTTGACACATTCAACTGGTTGGTCTATCTGCTATGCAGACAGCCCATGGCCCATGGAGGGTCTGAAGCAAGATGTTGAGCTCCTTTAAGCACTAAATTTCACAGTTAAAAATAAATCATGACTTACTATGCAACCATTAAAGTACGAGGATCTTTCAATCAATCATTCAAGATTAGCATGAAGACGTTTGTACCCTTTTGTGAGCATGACTATCTTAATGAATAATAAGCATGGTGTACACTGAAATAGTTCAATACTTAAGTGAAGCAAATTATAACCCAGACTTCTATACAAGTGGAAAGCACATAGTATTTTGAAACCATGAAGAGCCATTACTTTACTTCTTAACCTAGTGAAGCAACCTGCAAGGTAAGATAGTAACATATTAACTCTGATACCAATTTACAGGTTCATGCCCCAACCGTTGCGCTAAAAGCTCGAGCTGGTAGCGAAGGCGGACCGTATTTTCTTATGGCATTGTAGAACCCCACACTATCGTGCTGTGGGCGGACATGAGGGGCTTCGCACATGGACCCTATAATCCATGCGGCGGGATGGGCTGCCAATGCACCGATGCCCCACGTAGACCCCATAATCCACGTGGAATAGCAAATCCCTAAGGGAGACGCTAGAAAATTCAATAATCTCTCCCCCAGCGGCACCTAGGGGATTTGAACACGCGACCTCGCTCTGATACCAGTTTACATGATCATGCCTTAACCGTTGCGCTAAAAGCTCGAGCTGGTAGCGAAGGCAGACCGTATTTCCTTATTGCATTGCAGAACCCCACACTATCGTGCTGTGGGCGGACATGAGGGGCTTCGCACATGGACCCCATAATCCATGCGGCGGGATGGGCTGCCAATGCACCGATGCCCCACGTGGACCCCATAATCCACGTGGAACAGCAAATCCCTAAGGGAGACACTAGAAAATCTAACAATCCCCCTTTTTGATGATGACAAAATATTGTGGCCATCAAAACAAAACTCAAAACTCTCTCCCCCTTTGGCATTATCAAAAAGTGGGGGACTAGAGTAACATGTGTAAAATTTCAAACACGAGTGAGACAGAGATTTTAATTCAATGGCGTACGAAACCACAATAACCTTCCATGAAACGAAGGTGTGAGAATTATGAACAAGTATAAAATAGAATTAACAACTAGTGGCGCATGAACCCAGCAATTAACCTACTTTGAAAAGAAGATGTGGGAACCATGAACACCAAGGAAGGTGACAGAATTATGTGCAATATGCAAAATGATTGAAATATGTCTAGATTCTCTATTTCCAAACTATATGCAGAATGTAAGACTAAGCTATGCATAAAATGTATTATGCTAAAGAGCACATTATTCTCCCCAATTGTCATGAATAAAAATTGACTGACAATGGGATTATTTAACCTATTATTTACATGTATAACCTAAAGATGTATGAAATTTCAAGCAAGCAAGCAGTCATGCATGTGGCAAGCATGTAGTAAGCTATAGCTCCCCCTCAATGGGGTAAAAAGGATAAGAATTGAATAGTTCATTCAAAATTGAAATGTGAGACATGAAGCATAATCAAAAAAGATAGTGCATGCATATGCTAAAGGTATTGCATAAGCCATGATACGAACAAATTCAAGATATATAGTCATCACAATAATACCCAATGTTGAAATTTGTGTAAATGAGCAATGAACTTCAAAATTACATGGATATGAACAGAATTTCTAGAAAACACTAGAGGGTTATTTTTTTCCTACACTTCCATTTCGATCCTTGACTTTTGGTAGCTTCACACAACCCCTTTTTGTTTGCTTTTCTTTTATTGGATTTCATCGTTCGACGTGAGTCACCTCATATGTCTCAATGGGGTTTCCTGGCTACTAGGATTCATCACGAAATGTGGATTTTTGTTTCACCTTTCGATGTGAGTTTCCTCATTTCTTTCAGTGGGGATTCCCGGCTACTTGGTTAGACATTCCACTTATTGAAGCTTGCGGGGTAGGCAGATTTTTCCTCACGATTCTCTTAATTTCAATGTAGAAATTTGTTTCCCTTGAAGTGTTAAAAGGAATTTCTGAAATCCTTATCAATCAAAGTCATATGCATCATTTTTTGAATAAGGTATGGGTATTTGCTTTGTATGTAGAAAGTGAATTTACCTAGACATAGTTATGACTCCCCCTAAATGTATGGACAGTTAGAAATAAATCCTCCTCCTTTGTATATGTCATGGTTCACAAAAGATCAAGAACACTGTAATTTATTTATCAAGGAGGTGAGGTCTTAGAAGATTTTTAAGAAAAGGTTTTCTTAATATATATATATGCAATCAAACACGGATATGGCAATATGTTCAAGCAATGTGATTTCCGATAAGTGGCGGAGGTGGAGGTCCGAAGACCCTACTCACGCATAGGGAGTGCTTCCAAGTGGACGTAATCCACTCTTCCACAAACGCCATTTTATATATCAAAAAGTCTTGACATTCAAGCACACAAAAGTAGAAGGTATGTACAAGCATATGCACGTGAATGTAAAGTTGATTAGAAATTATTTCTATTCACAAGTATGCAAGGATATGTGCATGTGTATTCTATGTATGCAAGTGTACACATGTAAATGGACAGATGATCGAAGATTATCCCTATTTACAAACATGTAAGGATGTGTATGATATGTGCCAGAGGTTAAGTATTTAAATTGTGTAAGTAAAACTATATTGTTATTCACAAAAAGTGAATGAAGATGTGAGAGACTTTATGTACAAAGTAAAGCATTCAAAAACCAGATTTATTCAGAAAACATGAAACAACTTCAAACTCAAATTTTTATCTTTGTAGTTCTTTCAAAATGAACCTAAATAGATGAGTTCTTAAAATTAAACTATTTTCTTTCTCACCCTGAGAAGCCTTTATTTATTGACATTCTTTGACCTCAAGATGCCCCTGCAAAATAGATTCTCATTTTGGACATTTGGGTACCCAACCCATCTTGGGTCCCGAGGGGTTAGTGATAACACAAACATATGGATTCCTATATTTCCTAGCAAACCAATCATCATCAAATCTCATTATAGAATAATCATCCATAGAATGACCATTCTCGCCATAATTCAAGTAATAAGAAAATTTTCTTTTCATGGACCATTTTTCATCATTTTTCATTGAAAGATAATTATTCATCGTATGTCCAATTTTACCACAATAAAAACACCAACAGGAGTTTCTTTTAACAAACCACCCATCATCACTTTTCTTGGTGAAGCAATTTTCAATAACATGTCCAAGTAAGCCACAATAGATGTAATGAATATTGAAGTTTTTTTTCATAGGTTTTTCATGATTTTTAAAATCATTAGCAATTTCCATCTTTGACTTCAATGCCTCATCATCATCAAACTTCATCAAAAAACAATCATACATGTCAGGACCAAATTTTCTGTAGTAATAACATGAAACATTCCTTCTTTTTCTTGAAGCATGAACAAACTCAGCAGTGGGGGATTTTTCATGCACACAATGATAATCAATGATATTTTTCTATTTTTGATTTCCTTTGTCACACATGGACAAGGACTCATTTACACTCTTAATTTGATTTTCCAAAGATGCAATGTGCAATTTAGACTTAGCAATTTCTCCTTCACACAATGCAAGTTTATCATTCAAGAGAGAATTAATAGTTTTATGACTTGTAATCTCTTGTTCCATAGCATGAACATTTTCAAAGTCATCAACAACTACACTTTTTCCTTTTTCAAGTGAATTGAGTTTTTCAATCAATACATTATTTTGATCTTTGAGATTTTCTACTTCTTCAACAAGCTTTTCATTTTGAACCAGCTCATTGAGCAATAACTGATCACTATCTGAACAGTTCAATTTTCCTCTTAGATCCTTTTCAATGTTTTCAAGTTCTGAAATTTTAGCCAATGAAGTCTCATTTTCATTTCTCAAACATGAAATGGTTTCTTTATGGCTATCAACCTCATACACATGTGACTCAACTAACTTTTCAAACTCAATGCATTTTTCACATGAAGAATTATCAACACAAGAGTTTTCAATTTTCTTTTTCAACTTTCGATTTTCAGATTTCATTGCTTTATATCTTTCAAACAACTCATCATAAGCATTTATCAATTCATCATAACTAAGCTCATCATCTTCATCGGAGTCAGAGTTCACCTTTCAACTCTCCTCGCTTTGATGCTCAATCTCATTGTTTGCCACGAGGCACTCATCATTCCAACTTTCTTCTTGGGCTTCGCTTATCCCATCCAAGATCTCTTTGGCTGACCTACAAGTTGAGACAAAAGTGAATTGATTAGTGTCCAATGCAGCCTTAAGAGCATTCAAAACAAACAAGTTATCAGAATTCATTCTCTTATGTTCATCAGTCCATCTTAACTCATTTTTGGGTAAAACGTGAGGACCATGAGTGATTAATCTCATAAGCTTCGGATCAATACCAAAAATCCAAATACTAAATTTACCAAGCCATGATATGTAATCAAAACCATCAAAGATAAGAATTGAATCCAGACTAGTCATCATAAATAGATCTTTTCTCCTAGACCGCGAGGTCCTCTGAATAAAAATCAGAGACTGGGCTCTGATACCAATTGTTGGCCCAGAATAGATGGCGGACAAGAAGGGGGGTTGAATTGTCCCCCAGCCGAGATGGCAGATTTGAAAAACTTTCTAGACTAAACATAGAGGAAACAAAATTAACTATGTTAATTAGCTTAAATTAAACTGAAGTGAGATTTAGGTTCACTCAATCTTTCCAATCTCACACGAATGATTTATGCACTGAACGATTAAGCCTAATCCAAACACGAATAGCAGAGCAGCAAAGTGTAGTGGTGTAGTGAAATAAAAATGAATAAGATAACATGTGAATGGAGATAGAAGAAATGGACAATCACACAGGCATGTCACAAGTAACACGGATATTTTTAGGTGGTTCGGGACCACGACGGGCTCCCTACGTCCACCCCTCACCGAACCCAGTGAGGCTTCACTATCACGCTACGAACCGTAGCAAAACGGGGACGAGCCCCAGCACCACACAAGCTACTTCCGCAGCAATCCACACACGGGGCCTGGCCCCAAGACGCTGCCACCGCAGCACTCACACACACACAGTCGGGGAACACACCCCAGACACTAAACCACATGGAGTCGCAGCTCTGTCTTCACACACGAACTCGGGGAAACTCACCCCGCAATAAATCCACACACTCGGAGACGCAGCTCCGCCCACACATAATAGTATATCAAGTTCTATGAAATGAAAAGATATGCAATGACCACCCAAGATATTAGTCTATTCTCAAATACAAGAATAGAAATGAGAGAAGAAGGCATCCCCCTCAAATCTGCTATGAATCCCGTCCATTGGAGTAGTGGGGTGCACCGAAAACTTTTCTTCGTGGAGTGGAAGTCGACCAAGCTCGTAGGAGACGCCCACGAATGGATCTTCAGGAACCGCGTTCAGAATAAGTATCAGAACGAAAGAGATATGCTCTTGATGCATTCTCCTCTTCTTCTTCTTCCTCCTCCAAGTAGATGCGTCACCCCTTTCTCCTTCCTTTCAGCAGATAGACCAATATTAGCGCAAGGGACATCTTTTCATCGCATGAAAACACAGCTTATATATAGTAGCAAGAAGGCAGCTACAAAAGACCACCAAGCCCCTCTAAAAAACCCTTCAAAAATACACCCAATGGATGGGAGAAACCATAAGGGTATTAGTGTAATAAGCCCAAGCAAATCGGTCCAAGAAATGGGCATTTCGCAAACAATCCGGAAAACACAATCCAGACGAACCAGACAAAGTGTCAACTCTTAGAGTCGACACTTTTGTCAAGGTGTTCTACCGAGAACCAAAAAAAAACAATACACAGGCGAAAGTGTCGACTCTTAGAGTCGACACTTTTTGCCAACCATTCTGTTGTAGCAAAACAACGCACCTCCCAGGCAAGAGTCGACTCTAGGAGTCGACTCTTGCTTGGGACACACCTGGACAAAGCCAGGGACCAGCAAGAGTCGACTCTTGCTTGGCACCTTGGCAAGTTGTCCAAGGCAGTCCAAAGCAAGCAGAGAAACTGGCAAACCCAATTGAAAACATGATTATGCCAAGTGAATAACATGAATTAGAAGGAATTAAAACACCAATCAAACTAGGGTACCATTAAGGAATATTGGAAGCAAAATGATCAAAAGACAATATCATGACAATTAAGAAGAGCATGCATGAGACTCATGCAAACCCAATTCTTCTGAACTAGCAATGAGCATAAATGCAAGAGTTCTATGCAATGCTTACCAAAGCTTCACAAGAATTGAAGGCTGATTTCAACCTGCACTGGAATAAATTGAAATGCATTCACATATGGGGGTGATCCTCACATAACCGGCCCATCAAATCACAACCTCTCGATCCATAACAAGTTCAACCATGGAAACTCCATTCACCAGCTGAATACTGTCAAACCTCTCATGAATACAAAGTCAATCCAAAAATCAAAGTTCATTTCAATTAAACTTTACCAAATATTCAATAACCAACATAGCTCAAAAGTCCAAATAACACAGGTGATCAATTGTTAAAGTAGTTCAAGCAAACCACACACATGGTTTCTAGTCAACCAAAAAATATCAAATTCAGTCCAGAAACTTTACAAGTTCAGTCCAATTAATTCAAGCACAATCAAAGGCAATCTGAACTAAACTCATTCACAAGCAATATGAGTAAACACAAATCCATTTAACAAGTAACAATACTACGCTTAGCTCATTGAAAGCCATTGAACAAACCTTTCAAATAGAATTCAATCAAACTTTCATGAAAACCAAGTTCAGACCAAAAATATGAAGTTCAGTCTAGTGAAACCTAAACTCATTCTCCACACAGTCAACACACAAGAACACCCAATGTACGGACCACAAGAAATCTGGAAGGACTAAAACCAACCCTTTTTGACCAAGAAGTGTCGACTCTTAGAGTTGACACATTCAACTGGTTGGTCTGTCTGCTATGCAGACAGCCCATGACCCATGGAGGGTCGACCCCTGGGGCCGACCCCTCTCCTGTAGGGTCAGAAGCAAGAATGTTGAGCTCCTTTAAGCACTAGATTTCACAGTTAAAAATAAATCATGACTTACCATGCAACCATTAAAGTATGAGGATCTTTCAATCAATCATTCAAGATTAGCATGAAGACATTTGTACCCTTTTGTGATTATGACTATCTTAATGAATAATAAGCATGCTGTACACTGAAATAGTTCAATACTCAAGTGAAGCAAATTATAACCCAGACTTCTATACAAGTGGAAAGCACACAGTATTTTGAAATCATGAAGAGCCATTGCTTTGCTTCTTAACCCAGTGAAGCAACCTGCAAGGTAAGATAGCAACATATTAGCTCGTTTACCATAAAGCACATAATATTTTGTTATCATAAAACCATTATCAAAGACAGACAAGAGGAGAGCACATCGAAACCAACATCAGGAACCCTGGTTTCCAAATGACTGGCAATCATGCAAATTGGGAAGCCATGCAACAAACAGTCCAGGGTCTCACCTAGGCCCTGTAAACGGTAGCTCAAGCTGGCACGTGGGCGGGCGCCGGTGATCAACACGGGAACTTCCGGAGTATGAACCCTCCTCAGTTCTCAAGACACTTGTAAGAATTGAATGTTATAAGCAAATCATATAATCAATAAACATTTATCTAGAAATTTAAATAGATATACCTATACTCGGAGGTGGTGGCGGTGTGCCCTCTCTAGCTGGTCTAGGGGCACACAAGCCTAGATGAATTGAATGTAAAAAACAAAGCATATAATCAATAAACATTGAACTAGAAATTTAAATAGACATACATGTACCTGAAGGTGGTAGTGGTGTGCTCGGAGTAGACACATGGGAGAAGAGACTAGAGCCCCTACCACTGCCCCTTCTCCTCCCACTCCCACTACTCGTTCGACCTCCTAGAACTATCTCTTTATTAAGAAAAATAAAATTAATGCATAATAATCCACAACTATATAAGATTTACAACTGTCATTATAAAATATTAAAAGTTGAAAAATTTTCTTACAAAATCTTAAAGCATTATCTATTTTCTCTTCAGATGCTAATGATATGTTTAACGTAGTCTCATCTTCGCCATTGTCTTCATCCTCATCACCGGTACACTCTTCCTCCTCAGAGGACTCCGCCTCCCCTAGAACCCCTTGATTTAGCTCAGCTAAATCAACTTCTTCCACTTCATTCTCATTATATAACCAAAGTGGCTCATCAAATTCATCTAAACAAGTATGCATAGAAGTAGCCAACTCTGCAGTGTAGTCTGATTGAAAAAAATTAGCATTGGCATCCTCATTTACAATTTTAGTTAGATCCAACTCATAATTGGGCAAAAGTCTTACTTTAACCCTACAAACTGTCCACTAATCTTTATTCCTGGATGATGAATAGCTTAAATAATACACTTGCTGTGCTTGTGCGGCCAAAATGAGTGGCTCATATATATTCAATTTGGACTTATACTTGACATCAACAATCCTACCCATATGTTGTGTCATTTCAAACAGAATTACGATGAAATTAATGACACTTAAATAGGAATACATGGTTGTCTTGTCCCAGATATTACAATCCTAAAACTTCCTCATAAATACCATGGTAGTCCAATTCATTTTCATTGTACGTACTCCCTTAACGTATCATCATTGTTCATCGTAAACTTATTTCATCCATAATCCCTCGTGTGAAATCTATATTTCACAATAAATCCTGGATAGTCACGTGTGACTTTTGAGGGCCCATAACTTATCTCTCGAACTCTTTTATTAGTAATAAATTCTTGTTCACCTGATATATAAATCAGATAAGTTAAAAAATAGACATTTACCTCAAGAGAAATAAATGGTAAAGGCAGGTATTCAATGTTTGACACTTACTCGATATTTCAGTAATCTGGCAGAAGACTTCTCTCGTTACTTTTCAACCTCTATGTCAGTGAGACGCGGATATCTTTGGACTAATTCTGAATCAAATTATCTGCAATATGAATAGAACACTATCTTAAATGGCAAGAAGAAGGGCAAATAACTTATATACATAAGGAAATGTGAGTTGAGGACTTACTAAACGTAAGGTTCAATCAAAGTACAATTTGTAAGGATATAGATCTCTGCGGTGTACAACTCTCTTTCTTTGAGCATGCGAGTCGAGCAACGTTCGAATGCACGTTATGGATACTTAAATATAGAGAGCCTATTGGACACAATAGCATTTTCGCGGCCCATCATCATTATGTGGAGGTCAAGTACGGCGAGTTTGTATCTCTGATTCAAAATACATCGAACAAAATTTTGATATTTCTTTAATAATGTATGTCTTGGTAATCGAACCCTCTACTTTCGTCTTATTACGAACTTTCATTTTCAGGTCATGCATGCACCTACGACAATAATTTAGATGACAATGACATACATATCGTACACAGGTGGTAATTGTAAGAAAAATAATTAATATTCTAGTATGCCTCTCAAATGGATACATCCTTCGAAATTGTACTCGCCCTCCGACTTTAGCCTTGTAATACAAATGAATAATTAGGTGCTCCATTGAATCGAAGAATAGGAAAGGAAATATTTTCTCTAACCTGCAAATTATCGTGACCACATTCTTTTTGATAGTTTGAACATCTCGAAGTCTAAGTTTTGATGCACATAAAATCTTAAAAAATTGACTCAACTCAGTCAGTGCTCCCCATATAGGTTTCAGAAACAAGTCATGGAATGCAATGGGCACTAATCTTTGCATGAACATATGACAGTGTGACTTTACATTCTATATACTTTCCCCTCATTTACATTCACACAACGGGTAATGTTGGACACATATCTATCTGGGAATCTCAACTATTTTAGCCACTAGCACACTTATCTTGATCTGTCTATCCCCAAGCACGTAAGTTGCTTTAGATTGCACAACTCTTTCATTTATGTATTGTAGTTCAAGCTCCAGACGTTTACAAAGCATTTTCAAGTCCATACGTGCTTTGGCATTGCCATTTGTTTTGCCTTTTATATCTATAATCATGTTGAACACATTATCAAAGACATTCTTCTCGACATGTATGACGTCCAAGTTGTGTCATACAAGAAGGGTTGACCAGTAAGGCAATTCCCAGAAGATATTTTTCTTCACCTAGTTATTATTCTTTCTAAATCCAAGTAGTTATTGTGTGCTACCAGACAGCTGTGCTATATCTGGTAAGTATTACACCCATATCGCCAAATGTCAACCAGACACAAGTTCTAAGTTTACTTCATCCATTTCAATTGTGTTCTTTTGAAATGCATCATTTTGACTTTGGAAAAGATGGTCACATGGTGGAAACAACCGATGGCAATCAAACCTCTAAGATTTCCCACCATTTTTTAGTACAACTAATTTGGTATCGTCCATACAGTAAGGATATGTCAACTTCCCATGTGTACTCCAACCACATAGTATTCCATATGTAGGGAAGTCACTTATTGTCCACATCAGTGTAGCCTTCATAGTAAAATTTTACTTTGTGGATGCATCATAAGTAACAACTCTATCAGTCCATAATAATTTCAGCTCATCGATCAAGGGTCTGAGATATATATCCAAATCTTTTTCTAGACTTTTTGGACCAGGGATCACTAAGGATAAAAATAAAATCTCTCGCTTCATATACGTGACCGGCGGAAGGTTGTATGATGTCATGAACATTGGCCAATAAGAGTAAGATGTCACTAAACTACCAAATAGATTGAAACCATCAGTGCATAAACCCAACTTAATATTATGCAGCTCCATTGAGAAAGTAGAATGAGCACGACTAAAGTGAGTCCAAGTTTCACCATTGGCAGGATGACTGATTATAATATCAATACAACGCACTCTTTCTGTGTGCCATCTCATATGCCGAGCTATCTTTTAGGGCATATACATCCCCTGCAGTCTGAGCGTGTGAGGGAAGTATTGCAATGACTTGTAAGGTATATCCTTTTACTTTGAATTGTCCCCTCTCTTAGGTTTAAATCTATCATGATGACAAATAGGCATGAACTCTTATATGCATCCTTTGAGTAATATAGCATACAATGATTAGGGCATACATCTATTTTCACATATCTAAGTCCTAGCTCATTGACCATCTTCTTTGCACGGTAAAACTTTTTAGGCAGCTTCTCATCTCAAGACAATATACACTTGATAAGGAGGAGGAGACGATCAAAACAACTCTCATTGATGTGAAATTCAGATTTCAAGTTCAGCAACTATGAGACCATAGACAATCGATTGTGCTTTTGACAACCATCCCACGGTGACTCATTAACATCCATAAGTAATTGATAAAATCTTTCAGCTATCTTGTTCGGTACTTCTTTGTTGTATACACATTCTTCATGAACATTAAAACTGGGACCAGCAACATCTACAACCATATCTATGTACGTACTTGTGCCTGCAACATTTACGGGCTCATACGACCAAATATCTTCACCATGACACGTCCAATTCATATAGTCTTCCACAAAACCTTTCCTGTACAAATGACATTGCACCTCCCATGATAAAATCCACTTCAAATTTCTACAAACTGAACAAGGACATCATATGTGACCATCGCTACCTACTACTGCTCTTGGATTCCCCAATGCAAAATGAATGAGCATCTCAACTCCATCATTAAACTCCATTGATATCACTCGGTCAACTACTCTACGATACATCTATGAAAATGCTACAGACATTTTTCCTGCATCCAGTAAATGTTAACACATACGCAACTTTGAAATTCTTACTTCAAATAACAAACCTGACCCTTTCCTCACATCGGCCGACGTAGACAATTTGAATAGAAAGGACGTATTAGTTAGATTATGACTTTTTAACCCATCCATGAAGGTTTGATCGCACTATCACTTACTATATGTGATGTACAATTTGCTAAAAAATTTGGCAGCATCTCTCCTCACTTCTTTGGTATACCAAAAATATTTATTGATTAAGAAATTTTCTTAAACACTTAGTAGTAAGTGGTTGTTGGACATAATTTTATCCCAACGAATATCCCAGCAAATAACCTAGATTTAAAGGCATGGAACCATGTCCGAACACCATGTGGGCATTGTTTATTCAATATTTCTACAACACTCCAGGCCCAATAGTGGGCCTGAATCGGCTCGCCGTGGCTCATGGCAACTTCAGCAACAAGTGGGGACCATCCTTGACTATCTGACATATCATGTCGACTCGCCTACAACTTAGTCGCCCAGGCCAACCCGAGGGCTCCCATCAATGAACCAAAACATGTGGCACCCAGCAGTGAGGCTTGGGACCACCCCAATATGTCTCTTCCTAGCAATTCAACACTAATGGTTTTTGAGCTCGTGGTCAAATCGAGCTTTAGAGGCCTTAGCCAGTTCATATGGCTCCTAATAAAGTGCCAATAATTATCCCGAACGCCTTAAGGGCACCCTATTTCTAGCCATTCTACATCAACTTGGGGTCAACCGGGGGTCCTGGATTACTTTCCATGCCATATGGTGACTCTACAAAAAGCAAGGACCAACTCTGACCTTCCGGCAAGTGGCATTCGCCTGCCAACAATTTAGCTACCCGGGCCAACCCGAGGGCTCGCAGCAATACGCCAAGGCATTTGGCACCAGCCATGAGGCCAAGGATCCCCTCAAGAAGCCTCTTTCCAGCTGGCTAACACTAGTGGACTCAGTCGCCCACTCAAATTTGGGCCCCGGGGGTCACTAGCCAACCTATATAGCCTATGGATGATAATTAGGAGTTATTCCGAACAACATGAGGGTGCTCTCATTTCCAGCCATCTCAGCATGATTAGGGGCCGACCCACGACTCCGGAACGTTCACTGTGCCATGCAACAACACTACAAAGGAGGGGGACCACCCCTAACTTGCAGATATGAGGCGATGGGCCGCTTACTTTATAGTCGTTGGGCAAACCCGAGGCTATCCACCAACTTGCCATATAGCACGACATGTTCTTATTAAGGCCAGGTTCTCATGCCCATAATGCCTTCCTCCTACTATCCTAGCTATGCCAAGAAGGGATATCAAGTGCTAGCGGGGCATCTAGGCCCCTACCTAGCCTATATAGTACGTCAACAATGCCGGGGAATTACCCCGAACACCTTGAAGTTGACATCGCATCAATTTTATCTTGTAGCTCGTGCCAACACACAAGCCACGAAGCGTGCAAGCCAGCCCTCCCCCAGCCAGCAAAAAGAAGTAAAAAGACAAAGGGGATCACCCCGAGACACCCCTAGCCCCCACGGCCAGGGGCATGCTCCACATCGAGGATGCCCCAGGCCCCGTGGGAGGTCACGCTCTCCTTCTCTCTCCTATCCATCCCAGCGTTCCCAACACTTAAATTAATTTTGTTCTGGTCAAGGGAGGTTCAACTCACCATGAGGAGCATCCAAGAAAGGTCTGAGATGAAGCATGAGGCACGAGAAACAAGCTCGAGCAGCCCCACCAATCCCTGCCTTCCAGGTGTGAAAACCCAGTCCAAAGCCAGTCCAAAATGCCTAAAAACCAGTCCAAAATGCACTCGTGGGGGTTCAAGAGGGGTCCACTAGGGGTTTAAATACTTTTCCCTCCTCTCTCTTAGTCTACCCCACCTAAACCTCCCCTAGTGGGGGGGTTTACGCGGGCCAGGGCAGCTTAGCCGCCCCACCCTATGTAAACCCCCTTGTGGGGGTGGTTTACGCGGGTGATGTGGCACAGCCCAAGGTTGACTAAGTATGAATTGAAGATCCTAGGACCTAGACCCGCAAGCATACAAGCACTCTAATGATTCTCACAATAGCGGCTTACTCTCACGGCACACGCGATCACCCGGAGGGGCCGGGGGATGATGGCGAGGGTCCGATGTGAGACCCAATGACTCTAAGTGACTTAGTGGGCTTTGGCTGACCCCTAAAGATCTAGGTTACCCAACTTCGTGGGCGGCTGGCCCGCAGGGAAGGGTTTGGGTGGCACTCACTCCCGGTCCGCGGTGGTCACACCCAAAGTAGCTTACAAGATCGGGCTCTCTTCTCACCGTCCGACGGGCATACAAAGCAAAACTAAATTTGCAGAAATGAGGCAATCAAGGATGGTATCAGATGCTCACCTGATCGGTGTGTAAACACCGATCCCGCTCGGAGACGAGGGCGCGCCGGGAGGCGAGGGTATACACCCGACCGTCGCGGCGGTGTCGCTGGACCTGAAAGTGAAAGGAGTACAGCACTATGCCTCTCGCAGGAGGGGTGATCTTGGGGTGGGGATTAAGCTTATTACATCCAAAACTACCTTCACGCAGGGAGGGGCCTTCAGCCGGCCAAGCGGGGTGGGGAATTATGCAAAGGAAACCTGACTTTCCGAACTCCGCCAGTTCTGCCAACCTTCAGGTTTACTGGACAGGGTGTCGATGATGACGCTGCCACGGACTCCACGAAACTCCAAACTTGACGAAACTAGCGCCAAAAGTTTTCCAACTGACAGATTATGATGTCTAAATTTTTGGGGAAGCTCTGAAACTCGGGGCTGACCGGACCGGAGACTGGAGCAGGACAGCAACGTTCTGCCTCTGACTGGTGCAGGACTGGTACAGCAAATTGCAGAAAGCACTTCAGATGCTCCAGAACTCCAATTGGAACAAAACTGATGGTGACGCGATCGTGGTCAGGGTAGCTTCGAGCATAAATTGACGTGGCCACAATCCGAGGTCGGGGAAGAGAGTGGTGGCCGGCGAAGTGGGGACTGGTCGAACCTGGAACCACAGAGAGCAGTCTGCACACTCCGGCGAAGAAAATCAGAACTGATAGCTCCGGTGGCCGATTGAGGTCCTTCTTCTTGGAGATGAAAGCTAACTGGACGTAGTTCCTGCCCTCTGAAAATGGCACTCAGATCGTTCTTATACAGACCGTGGTGGCTTCTGCTTTAGACTTCAGATTTTCAGACAGGGACAGCAAACACAGTCGGACGAGATCTGCTCCTACGAACAGCTCCGACCTCGGAAACCGGCGAGACCACCACCGTTGGAAAGCTAACTTGCAGAAAATTCCAGCAATATAGGCCTTGCCACCTGAATCTTTGATAGCCGGTCGTGGTTGCCTCTGCAAGTCACTGAAACCCTACTGCCTGAAACAGGGACATAATGAGGAGAAGATGAGGGTGTGGGGAAGGGGATGGCCAAGAGAGTAAGAGGTGGGAGGTGTGTCTAATGGCTATGGGAGGGAGCTGTGGGGTGTTAGAGGTTGTGAAGGCTAGGGAGAATAAGGTGGGGAGGGCAAAAATGGGCTGGAGAGAGGGCTGGAGCTGCAAGAGGTGGTGGTGGGAAGATGGGGGGCACAAGAGAGAAGGTGAGTGGGAGAGGAGGTGGGGGGCGAACTTGGCTGTTGGGAGGGGGATGGAGTTCGACCTAGGGTGGTTTGGGGGAAGGGAGATGGGAGGGAAGTTCAAAATGGGCCTAGGGAGGAGGGCCTTCAGCCTTGGGGAGGTGGGGAGGTGCTTAGGGAAGTGGAGAGGGTAGGTGGTGGTTGGGAAGTAGGGCTTAGATTGGTGGAGGGTTATTGGGACTAGATGTGGAGTAAAGAGGGGTTATGGGAAGTTGTGGGGAGTTAATGGAGGTAGGTGGGGGTTGGAAGTGGTTGGGAGGGGGGGAGAGAGAGAGGGATTCGCCCCCTTCTTGAAGAAAGAGAGAGAGAGAGATGATGAGAGAGATAATGAGAGGGAGGTGGTAAATGCTATTGCAATATTCATCAAAAGTTGAGTACAAGAGGAGAGATGGGCCTATATATAGGCAACCATTCTTTACATGACCAAAATGTCCCTGACAATAAGACAAAAGACCGAGCATATCCTAGACTCAATCCTATGGGCCCATAACTAAGGTAATAAGGCCCAATTAAGCATAACAAGGGAAATGGACGAGAACCACATGACTCAATAAAGGGAAATACAAAAGATAGGACTCAATAAAAGGAAAATACATAAAATGAAATTAAGGAAATGAAGATAACAAGTGTAGATCATAGTCAGTCCACATCAAGAGTGTGCAGGCGACTCGAGCTAGAGGGAGTGTCGTGAGATGCCCTCATCAAATCCCCCAGGGTGGGGAGAACTCGACCCCGTCGAGTATGGGTCCGCCTGGCTGTCGTAATGCTCCAGCATGTCGGGGTCCAAGCGCAGCAGATCCTCCCGACTCACCCACGTATCCTCTATCGGGGGACGGTTCTTCCACCTAACCAGGTAGCGCTGATACACCTTGTGCCTAGTAATGATACTCTGCTCATCCAATATTACCTCTATCTGCTCTCGTCGGTCTCTCAAGCTAGAAAGTGGAGTCCCTCCGGGAGTATCTCTCTCAAGGCGGGTTAAAGGCTCAAGCTCCTCACTGGGTTCCACCGCGGGGCCCTTGTAGGGTACCAGCTCCGCCACATTGAAAGTAGGGTGTACCCCAAAACCCTCAGGTAGGTCTAGCTCATAAGCATTACTGCCAAGTCGTCTCAGAACTCGAAAGGGTACCGAACCCCGTGCCCTCAACTTGGAGGCAGGCCCTGGAAGGAGCCACTCCGTCCTCACCATCACCGAATCTCCCACTTGGAACTCGCAGTGGCGTCGAGGAGCATCTGCCCACCTTTTGTAAGCCTCATTGCTCTTTCCTATATGCTTGTGGATGTCATCATGTAACTCTTTGATATGCTGTGCAAAGGACTCAGCTGAGACTGACACTCTAGTATGTGGGGGAAGGGGAATAAGATCAGAAGGTTTTCTAGGCCTATAACCATGTACAACCTCAAATGGACTCTTGCCTATGGACCTATTGACAGAATCATTGTAGGCAAACTCGGCCTGAGATAAGAGGAGATCCCAATTCCCAGGGTGGTCCCCTACAAGGCAATGGAGCAAGTTCCCAAGGCTTCGGTTGACGACCTCAATCTGGCCATCGGTTTGAGGATGGTAAGTAGTGGAGAATTTGAGGAGGGTTCCCATCAGGTGCCAAAGAGTCTTCCAAAAATAACTGGTGAATTTCACATCCCGATCAGACACAATAGTCTTAGGTAATCCATGGAGTCAGACCACCTCATCAAAGAATAATTGGGCGACCCTAGAAGCATCAGAGGTCATGGAACATGGGATAAAGTGGGCCATTTTAGAGAACCTATCCACCACTACAAAGATGGAATCTTGTTTGCGCAAGGTCTTAGGTAGGCCAAGGATGAAGTCCATGCTCAAATCCTCCCAAGGTCGGTCTGGTATGGGTAGGGGTGTGTAAAGCCCAGTATTTTGCTTCACTTGTTTGGCTGAGGCACAAATGCGACATTGTCCCACAATGTGGGCCACATCCTTCTTGAGACTAGGCCAATGGAATTGCCTCTCAACTAACTCTATAGTCTTTTGGACTCTAAAGTGACCAGCTAGGACACCACTGTGTAACTCCCAAACTACGAAGTCCCGAAGTGAAGTCCGGGGTATGCAAAGCCTAGCTCCCTTGAATAGATACCCTTCTTGAAATATGAACCCTTCATGTTCCTTGTGGGGCTGAGTGGAAAGGGTGTTGTCGTGAGTCCCAAAGTCGGGGCAATTTGGATATTCCCCTTTGAATCTCTCAAACCCGGTTACTTCCACCTGGATGGTGGAGAGTAAGGCTACCCGCCTACTTAGCGCATCGACAGCGCGGTTCTCACTACCCATCTTGTACTTGAGGACAAAGGTGTAAGCTTGAATGTATTCTACCCATCAGGCATGGCGGGCATTGAGCTTTTGTTAGGTGTTGAGGTACTTCAAAGCCTCATGGTTCGAGGAGATCACAAACTCCTTGGGTAGGAGATAGTGCCTCCAATGCCGAAGAGATTGAACCACGGCATAAAGCTCTTTGTCATATGTGGAGTACCTAGTCCTAGCCTCACAAAGTTTCTCACTAAAATAGGCTACCGGGTGACCTTCTTGGCTGAGGATGCCCCCAATCCCTACCCCAGATGCATCACAAGTGACCTCGAAGACTTTCGAGAAGTCGGGTAGGCAAAGGACCGGGGCTTGGGTCATCTTTTCCTTGAGCTCTAGGAATGCTTTGGAGGCTGCCCTAGTCCACACAAAGGTGCCTTTCTTGAGGCAATCCATGATAGGAGCGGTGATTGTGCTAAACCCACGGATGAATCTCCTATAGAAGGTAGCTAGCCCGTGAAAGCTTCGGGCCTCATGAGGGTCTTGGGCTCGGGCCACTCAAGAATAGCTTGGACCTTTTCGGGGTCCATGGATACCCCTTTGGATGAGACAATAAATCCTAGGAAGGCTAGTTGATTGGTCAAGAAATGACACTTTTCAGGGTTAGCAAAGAGACTCTCCTTCCTAAGAATGGTGCACACTTGTTTGAGGTGATCGAGGTGGGATTCCTTGGATTGGCTATATATGAAGATGTTGTCAAAGTAGACAACTAGAAAGATGTCAATGAAGGGCCGGAGGACCTCGGTCATGAGGCGCATGAAGGTGCTTGGCGCATTAGAAAGGCCAAAAGGCATGACAAGCCATTCATAGAGACCGTCCTTAGTCTTAAAGGTGGTTTTCCACTCGTCCCCGGGCCTAATGCGAACTTGATGGTAGCCACTCTTGAGGTCAATTTTGGAGAAGATGGTGGCTCCAGCTAGCATGTCTAACATATCATCTAACCGAGGGATGGGGAACCTATACTTGACCGTTATCTTGTTGATGGCTCGGCTATCCACACACATGCGCCAAGTTCCGTCCTTTTTTGGGTGTGAGAAGAGCTGGGACGGCACAAGGGCTTTTGTTAATCCGGAGGAAGCCCTTCTTGATGAGCTCCTCAATTTGCCTCCTGAGCTCGGCATGCTCAGTGGGGTTGAGGCGGTAGTGTGGGAGGTTAGGCAAGGTGGCCCCAGGTACAAGGTCGATGGCATGTTGCACATCGCGCATGGGTGGTAGTTTGTCCGGAAGTTCCTCGGGAAAGACATCATGGAAGTCCTCAAGGAGTTGTTGAATTTCTATTGGGTGTAGGTTGGTTCGGGTGGATTCCCCGAGGCAAATGACAATGGCACACACTTGCTTTCCATGGTTGACTTCTTCCTCAAGCTCTTTCCTAGTGATGAGGTGTAGGCTCCTAGGAGGCTCATTGATGGTACTAGGATTAAGGCTTGATGGGGTGGGGTTTGGTGGGTTTGGAATAGTGGGAGGGGTAGGGGATCCCTCAAGGGAGAGAGATGCTTTCTTGGGAAGGGTGCGGGGTGGAGAAGGGTTGAGTTGGATTTTCTTTCCCTCATGAGTGAAGATGCAAGCGTTTGTCCTTCCAAGGAAGGTGGCATCTACATCGTAGATCCAAGGCCGCCCTAGGAGTATACTCCCAACTTCCATTGGTAGGATGTCACACCATACTTGGCCTTGATAGGATTGGAATGTAATGGGGACAAGGCAACGAGCACTAACGGGTATGGAGGTGGCATCAATCCATGCTACCCGATATGGGTGTGGATGTAGGGAGGTGGTAAGGCCCAAAAGTTTGACGGTGTCGGGTGACACCACATTCACACTACTTCCATTGTCCAAGATGACCTTTCTAACATGGCTCCCTATCCGGATGTAGGTATGGAATATGGTGTTTCTTTTCCAATCATGCTCTTGGGTTTGAGTGAGGGTGCACCTAACCACTCCGAGGTGGGAGTCGGTGGATGGAGGGAGTTGTTCTTGGTTGGTCTATATGTAGTGGTTCTCATACTCCTCCTCCCATTCAAGAGAGGGTTCATATATCTCAACTTCCCCTTCAAATTAAGCTTGGGGTTGGGGGTTGGACTCCTCTATGAGCAAGTTAGATGCTCCCTTGGTGGGGCATTGATTGGCAAAGTGTCCATACCCATAGCACCTAAAGCATTGCTGCCCACTTTGATGGTTTGGGGTCATCTTAGTGTGAGGGGGAGTGGGTGTCGGATTGGGCCTATTGGGAGTTGTGTTTAGGGGCCCACTTGTGGGGCGGGGTGGTGGAGTGCCACTAGGAGGGGTGACCCGGGTGGGAGGAGCTCCCATGGGTGTGGGAAGGAGACCTCTTTGGGGAGGTGGAGGGTTGGCCCGAGGTGCCATGGCTTTGGGGTCCATCCCCCGAGGGGGAACCATTCGTGTATACCGAGAGAATTTCTCGGCATCCCGAGCTACTCGGCATGCTCTAAAGTGGCTACTTGACGCATGAATAATTCCTTTTTTATATGGAATTGAAGTCCATTCCTAAAGCAGGAGAGTGTGACGGCGGGGTCCTCTTGGACTCCACACTTGAGAAGGTAGTAGTCAAACTTCTCAATGTACTCCATAACGGTCTTTCCCTCTTGGGTCAAGGCTTGCCACTCATCTAGGAGATTTTGATGGTAGGAGGGTGGGACATATTTAAGTTTGAGTTGGTCTTTCATGGCCCCCCATGTGGTGATGGGAGCTTCCCTCCTAACTATCCTTAATGCCTCAACATTCATCCAATGAGTCTTGGCTAGTTTGGTTAATTGCATCTTTGCAAGCCAGACTCTCCTATCCTCGGTCATTGGGTACCAATCAAAATATTGGTCCATGGCTGCCTCCCAATCTAAGTAGATGCTCGGATGATGAGACCCATCAAAGGTGGGTGCATCGACTTTCACAAGTCTCATTAGTTGGTCATCCGGGTTGTCCCGGGGGAGTCTCTCATTCCTTCTAGGAGGTGGGTCCGTTTCCGGTTCGGGAGGGTGGTCAAGGTTGAGCTCTCCTATGGCTGGCTCCACATGTGGAGGTGGTTCCCTCCTATCTCCTACCCTTGGGGCAGGCCTATTTTCCTCAATTTGTTCAAGCCGGGCCGTTATATCATCAAGCCGTCCCATAATGTTAGTCATGCCTTCCACAAGAAACCTCATGTGGTCGGGAAGCTCGTGCTAGTTGTGAGCGGGATTCCCTTGGGGATTGGGATTCATAGTGTTATAGGAAGAGGATGGATTGACTTGATAATGAGTTCCACTACGAGTGACCATGCAAAGTTGGGTGGGCTATGCAAGGTGTGCGGATGCACCTATGAAAGACTTAGTGTGACCCAAGACTAGACTTGTAAGGACAAGCCTATGACTGCTCTGATACCACTTGATGTGGCACAGCCCAAGGTTGACTAAGTATGAATTGAAGATCCTAGGACCTAGACCCCCAAGCATACAAGCACTCCAATGATTCTCACAATAGCGGCTTACTCTCACGGCACACGCGATCACCCGGAGGGGCCGGGGGATGATGGTGAGGGTCCGAGGTGAGACCCAATGACTCTAAGTGACTTAGTGGGCTTTGGCAGACCCCTAAGGATCTGGGTTACCCAACTTCATGGGCGGCTGGCCCGCAGGGCGGGGTTTGGGTGGCACTCACTCCCGGTCCGCGGTGGTCACACCCAAAGTAGCTTACAAGATCGGGCTCTCTTCTCACCGTCCGACGGGCATACAAAGCAATACTAAATTTGCAGAAATGAGGCAATCAAGGATGGTATCAGATGCTCACCTGATCGGTGTGTAAACACCGATCCCGCTCGGAGACGAGGGCGCGCCGGGAGGCGAGGGTATACACCCGATCGCTGCGGCGGTGTCGCTTGACCTGAAAGTGAAAGGAGTACAGCACTACACCTCTCGTAGGAGGGGTGATCTTGGAATGGAAATTAAGTTTATTACATCCAAAACTACCTCCACGCAGGGAGGGGCCTTCAGCCGGCCAAGCGGGGTGGGGAATTATGCAAAGGAAACCCGACTTTCTGAACTCCGCCGGTTCTGCCAACCTTCAGGTTCGCTGGATAGGGTGTCGATGATGACGCTGCGACGGACTCCACGGAACTCCAAACTTGACGAAACTAGTGCCAAATGTTTCCCAACTGACAGATGATGACGTCTAAATTTTTGGGGAAGCTCTGAAACTCGGGGCTGACCGGACCGGTGACTGGAGCAGGACAGCAACATTCTGCCTCTGACTGGTGCAGGACTGGTGCAGCAAATTGTAGAAAGCACTGCAGACGCTCCCGAACTCCAATTGGAACGAAACTGGTTGTGACGCGATCGTGGTCAGGGTAGCTTCGATCAGAAATTGACGGAGCCACAATCCGAGGTTGGGGAAGAGAGTGGTGGCCGGAGAAGTGGGGACTGGTCAAACTTGGAACCACAGAGAGCAGTCTGCACACTCTGGCGAAGAAAATCAGAACTGATAGCTCCGGCAGCCGATTGAGGTCCTTCTTCTCGGAGATGAAATCTAACTGGATGTAGTTCCTGCCCTCCGAAAATGGCGCTCAGATCGTTCCCGTACGGACCATGGTGGCTTCTGCTTTCAGCTTCAGGTCTTCAGACAGGGACAGCAAACGCAGTCGGACGAGATCTGCTCCTACGAACAGCTCCGACCTCGGAAGCCAGCGAGACCACCACCGTTGGAAAGCTAACTCGCAGACGATTCCAGCAATATAGACCTTGCCACCTGAATCTTTGAGAGCCGGTCGTGATTGCCTCTGCAAGTCACTGCAACTCTGCTGCCTGAAACAGGGACAGAATGAGGAGAAGATGAGGGTGTGGGGAAGGGGATGGCCAAGAGAGTAAGAGGTGGGAGGTGTGTCTAATGGCTATGGGAGGGAGCTGTGGGGTGTTAGGGGTTGAGAAGGCTAGGGAGAAGAAGGTGGGGAGGGTGAAAATGGGCTGGAGAGAGGGCTGGAGCTGCAAGAGGTGGTGGTGGGAAGATGGGGGGCACAAGAGAGAAGGTGAGTGGGAGAGGAGGTGGGGGGCGAACTTGGCTGTTGGGAGGGAGATGGAGTTTGACCTAGGGTGGTTTGGCGGAAGGGAGATGGGAGGGAAGTTCAGAATGGGCCTAGGGAGGAGGGCCTTCAGCCTTGGGGAGGTGGGGAGGTGCTTAGGGAAGTGGAGAGGGTAGGTGGTGGTTGGGAAGTAGGGCTTAGATTGGTGGAGGGTTATTGGGACTAGATGTGGAGTAAAGAGGGGTTATGGGAAGTTGTGGGGAGTTAATGGAGGTAGGTGGGGGTTGGAAGTGGTTGGGAGGGGGAGGAGAGAGAGAGGGATTCGCCCCCTTCTTGAAGAAAGAGAGAGAGAGAGAGAGAGAGAGAGATGATGAGAGAGATAATGAGAGGGAGGTGGCAAATGCTATTGCAATATTCATCAAAAGTTGAGTACAAGAGGAGAGATGGGCCTATATATAGGCAACCATTCTTTACATGACCAAAATGTCCCTGACAATAAGACAAAAGACCGAGCATATCCTAGACTCAATCCTATGGGCCCATAACTAAGGTAATAAGGCCCAATTAAGCATAACAAGGGAAATGGACTAGAACCACATGACTCAATAAAGGGAAATACAAAAGATATGACTCAATAAAAGGAAAATACATAAAATGAAATTAAGGAAATGAAGATAACAAGTGTAGATCATAGTCAGTCCACATCAAGAGTGTGCAGGCAACCCGAGCTAGAGGGAGTGTCGTGAGATGCCCTCATCAGCGGGCTAGCCACCTAGCCTGCCTAAACCCGAGCCCACCCTCTTATTTCCACAAAAATAAAAATAATAATAGAGGTAAAATGGGGAGAAGAGAGAGAAGGTCAACCTAGTCCACCTAAACCCCTTGTGGGCCCCACACCTAAACCATGTGCCCCTCTGCCTCTCTCTCTTACCTAGCCGGTCTAAACCCATTGTGGGGCCCACACGTCACCCGATCCCCCTAAACCTTGGGCCTTTCCCTCTCTCTCCAACCTAGCCCACCTAAACCCTCCACGTCACCCTAACTCACCTAAACCCCATGGCCTACACCAACCCAACTCGCCTAAACCCCCTTTTTAGGTGGGGTGGAACCAACCCACCTAAATCTTGCGCGCGCTCTCTCTCTCCTCACCCAACTCGCCTAAACCCAGCCCCGTAAACCCCTTTAGGCCGGGTGAAACCAACCCCCCTAAACCTTGTGCTCTCTCATTCTCCTCACCCAACCTGCCTAAACCCAGGTCCCGTAAATAGGGCTGTCAATGGGCTGGGCTTAGGTCGGCCCGGCCCGGGCCCGACTTATGTAGGGCCGGGACCGACACTATTAAAAAACTATAATGCCCGACTAAAGCCTGGCTAGACACAAAAATTTAAATAAAAATAAATAAAAATAATAAATAATATATTAAATAATACAAAACTTATAATCTCACTAAATTAATTAAAATTTTGATGTTAATTAATTAGTTTGTTGAAAAAGAGAGTTTTTAATTTTTTTAATTAAGTAAAATAACATAATTTTAAATAAGTATTTTATAAATTTTGAAGGGAGAAAAAAAAAGTGAACGGGTCGGGCCAGCCCGCGGGCCAAATTCAAAGCCCGAGCCTAGCCAGTGGGTCTAGACAGGCCCGATTTTTAGGCCCGACTAAGGACCCGCGGGCCGAAAATGACCTTGCGGTCCAGCCCGAAATCCAGCCAAGCCCGTGGGCCTATCGGGCCGAGCCGGCCCATTGACAGTCCTACCCGTAATCCCCTTTAGGCGGGGTGAAACCAACCCCCCTAAACCTTGCACTCTCTCTCTCTCTCCTCACCCAACCTGCCTAAACCCAACCCCTGTAAACCACTTTAGGCGGGGTGAAACCAACCCCCCCTAAACCTTACACTGCCTCTCTCTCCTCACCCAGCCCGCCTATACCTAGCCCCTAGCTCTCTCTCTCTCTCTCTATCTCTCCTCACCCAACCCATCTAAACCCAACCATCCAGCCTAAACCTAGCCCCCGTAAACCCCTTTACGTGGGGTGATGCCTCAACCCTCCTAAACCTTCCACCCAGCCACCCTCTTCGCCTATAAATTCTCTTGGAAGGCCAAGGGTCAAGCATCGAGCACCAGTTCAACAAATTGGGTATTCAAGGGCATCAAACCTGAAGCACTTGGAGCATTGCAAGGAGAGTCACCTGGCGTGGTCATTCATGTTCGACTAAATATACGTCGAGAGTATGTCACATCAACATCCCTCACATGGAGTTTAGCCAATATACACAGACGTTCTCCTCTGCATATGGGGCACCATGGTAACAGCAGAAACACTTGTACACTGGGTTCGCTTACGTATGACGTGTCATGGTGAAGCCACCGACGTCCTCATGCCAGGACCTCGAGTATCTTGGGGCCTGTCTCCGACTGCTCTCTTTGAGCAGGGGATCGACTGTCACCCCTGCCGACCTGAGTTGGCTCGACCCTAGCGCAGAAGTATTATTCCCGAGGCCCGGTCATAACTCCCGGACACATTGACACTTGACCCATATGCCCTCCAGTCAGCTTCAGTGTCCAAGTATCTAGTCCAGCCATGACCACTCTATAGCACCTATAGTCTCTCGGAGGATGCTCTATAAGATAGTGAAAAACCCGCTCTATTGCATAATGACCCTGGAACCGATCTTCGAGATGGAATTATTAGGTGCCTTGCCCCAATGTACTAAGGCCATTTAGTGCCTCTCTATAATGCCTATTATGGCTCATTATAGTGAAATGTACTCATAAAACCTGATTCTTCACCTCTCTTGGCACACTTTAATGTCTCTACCCGCCAGCCCCCAGTGTCATCCGTCTCTCGGGCCAGTACATATCTGTTCCTTGCTGATCCAGCACCTGTAGCCCCACGTTGGTTTATGTCTCACCCAATCAATCCAAAACCCAGTGTCTCTAACCTGGTTTGTTGGACCCAGCGGTCAAATTCTAGCTGTAGTGCAAACCATATCCCCTTTAACATCACGACTTCCAGGGTATCCTAGTCCTCTTTCAACAGAAGAAACAAAAGTGTTCAGATTTAATCCGATGTAAAATAAACACCGATCACTTGCGGTCGGTGGGAAAGACATCATGTACCCGAATCCCCACAATCACCTCCACTCGTACCAGCAGAACCTTCTTCTCTCCACGTGTTGCCCGACATCCCGCGCCCACGAGTGATGAACGCTTATTTGCTTAAATTTATTTATACCATACACATCATTTTTGGACTTTAATGAAGTTAATTATGTAATTTTGTACACGATAATTTCAGTCTCTCACAAAATGAAATTTTTCTATAATTAATGGGACTTGAGATATTTGCATAATTAAATTTTAATGAAATTAGAAATTTGGCTATAATTATGGGCTTGTGGACAGCTTTTATGTAGGCATTCAAGCAACAAGGCCACATGGGGAAGCCAACAAGGTCACATGGGGAAGCTAACAAGGTCACATGGGAGAGAACCTAAGGGGCATCATTTGCTCCACTACAAAGTCGTCCCCCCTCCCCTTCCTTCTATTCACCTCTTCTTCTTCCCCCATAGGAACTCCTCCCTCTCTTTTTCCATCTCTCTTCTCTTTCTCTCCTCCTCTCTCTATCTCTCTCTAACAAAGCATCACCCTTCTTTCTCCCCCCAACTTAGGTCACCAATTTTCTCCCCCTTCTTCTTCTCTTCTCCTCTTGTGTTCTTCATAAACATTCTTTATTTTTCAGTGTTCTTCAACTTATTCTTCTATGCCTCTATCGAGATCTCTCTCATTTTAAGTTATTTCCCATTTTTCAAAGCCATATCTTCCCATTTTATTGTTCATCTGTGCATCTCTCTATTCTTCTCAATTTTTCTTCCACTTATGTTCCTCTATTCATCTTAGTCTCCTCAGCAAAGTTGTTAATTTTTAAAAGATCTAGATTTTATTATTCTTCCTCTTCCTCTAATTCTCTCTCGTTTTAATTATATTTCAAGTTTTTCAAGGTTGTATCTTTTTCATTTTTACTGTTCACTCGTGGATCTGCACTCTGTTCTTTTAAAGTTTTCTTCTACATCTATTCCTCTTTTCATCCTAGTCTCTTATACAAAGTTGTTAGTTTTTCAAAGATCTAGCTTTTCTTCTTCTTCCCCTTCCTCTAATTCTCTCTCGTTTTTAATGATATTTCATGTTTTTCAAGGTTCTATCTTTTTCAATTTTATTGTTCACCCGTACATCTACACTCTGTTCTTTTAAAGTTTTCCCCCACCTCTGCTCTTCTTTTCATCTTAGTCTCTTCACAAAAGTTCTTCATTTTTCTTAGATCTAAACTTTCTTTTTCTTCCTTGTCCTCTAATTCCTCTTCGTTTTTAAGTTATAATCTCGTTTTCACAGTTCATAAATTTCCATTTTTACTGTTCATCTACCAACACAGCCATGTTCTTCCTTAGTTTTCACCCTCTTCCAATCTTTTTCTCCCTATGCACTCTTCATCAACTTTCTTCCTCTCATCTAGAGAAACAACTTTCTCATCTATCACATCTTCTAATTCTCTTTCGTTTCAAAGTTATTTCCCTTTTAACCTTACTCTATTTTTATTTCACTCTTACTGTGCTTTTCCTCTCTCCACCATAGCTTCTCATCTCTCTGTCCACTGTTTCTTCAAACACACACACACATGCTTTTTCATTAGTTTTTAAATACATTCCTCCTCTTCTATCTATTTCTACCTCCTCTATTTTCTTCCAAACACCCCAAGGCGGAGTTTCTAACTCGGTGCCCTAAAGGCGGCGTCTACTTCCAATACGGGGTGATCTTTCTCAAAGGCTCGGCAAGGAGACGGCGGCACTATTCTTCAAATTTTTTGGCTCTATTTCTTCCTTTTTCCCTTAGTTTACTCAACTTGTAATTTTTTATTTTCATAGAGTTGTACTCTTTCTTTAGCAATAAAAGTTAGTTTTGTGTAATTGTTCTTTTTATTTTCTCTCTCCACTCCTTCCAATTTCTCTTCTTAATCCTCCAATATTCTTTAGGTAGATTTAATTTCAAGTAATTTATTTTCATACAATTTTAGTTTAGTTTTCAAAGGCTCACTCAAATTCGATTTTCAAAACAAAAAGATTTTTCCAACTTGCTTAAAGAGAACTTTTCTTCTCCGTGAGATCGACCAGTTCTTATCACTCTACTTGATTATTAATCTTCTTATTGAGTGAGTGCGGTTATTTTTGAAATTGTGGCACCGCTTTTGACGACAGATTTAGTGCACATCAATTTTTGGCGCCATTTTCGGGGAAGGAAAATGATTTTGAATAGTTGGATATTCTTGTATTTGATGTGTATATTTGTATATTAATTTTTTAGTTTTTATTTTACAGGGAAAAAATTAAACAAATCAAAGAAAAAGGAAAATCCGGACCTTTAAATTCACAGGAAATAATATGTTACAGAAAATAGAAAGCGTCAAAGAAAGTCTGTATCTGTCACTACAAGGAGCAGGAATTCTGAAAAATCCTGGAAAATCAAGCGTCGCTAAAGGGCAGTAAGCGTAGGTACATGTTCTATTTTTCCAAATTCTAAAAAATCTCACAAAAATCAAAAAAAAATTTGAAAAATCCATGAAAATTAGAAAACTAGAAAAATACAGAAAGCATGATTTTAAGGCTTTATTCTTTAGTATGTTGCATGTTGTTTAACGTTTTTAGTTATTATTTGTCTTTTATCTATCTCTCTTGATGAAAAAAAGAGAAATCTCAGAAAATAAAAAAATTCAGAAAACAGAAAACTTTTTTCATGGCATCGTACTTTCGTATCTCTTGCTTGCATTGTTGCATATAGTTTAGTCATTGTTCTTTGTATTAGCATCATTTGAAAGAAAAAAAATAAAAAAATCATCATCATTCTCTTCTCTTTCTCCCTTCGTAAGGGTAACATAGGCACACCTCTCTTGGATTGGAAGGACCCTCCATTGAGCTCCCCATGTCTTTGGATTCGAATCTTCTTTTCTAAGACCTCCATAAGTCTCTGCACCCGTGGATTCCCTCACGGACGCTGGGCAGGTTGTACCAAGAAGCACCTCGGAGTTAGCTTGCCCTTAGAAGTTTAAAAAAAGAAAAGGGATTTTAGAACTTGTTGCTACTTTGGAAACTAGTGTCTAGGAAAGAGGTCCAATGACAAACACCTTAAGCGGGCTTATGGTTATTTAATTAGGTCCCTATGAAAGTAGGGGGAGCCTCTCACAATCCCACCTCTTACCTGGCCGGTGGATCAACTTGGTAGTAGGTGCCGATTCCTCTTTTGTTTAAAAAAAACCATCATTTTTACATACATAATTAATATAGTTGTTATTGCATTTGCATCATTTAAAAAAAAACAAAAATACACAAACAACTCTCCCTTTGGGCCCCTTTTACATTGCATGCAAGGTAGGAGATCCCTACACCCTCCTTTGCTAGGACCTATAAGAGAGATTGAGAGGTTGGTGCATCTTAGAAATCACCATCAACCTAACCTCATGGCGGACCAAAACCAACAACTACAACATGTAGCTCCCAAGCAAATGAAGGAATACTTCTTGCCAAATCAATATCAACCTTCATTCTATATTCAAGCATCACAAAATCAAGCGGCCCAATATGAAATCAAGTCAAGCACCATTCAAATGTTACCATCCTTCTATGGCAATACCAATGAAGATCCGTACAAACATCTTGATGAGTTCCTCCAGATTTGCTCCATAGTCAAGATCTAAAACTTTTCGGATGATGCTCTTAGGTTGACTCTCTTCCCATTCTCTCTAAAGGACAAAGCTAAGTATTGGTTAGAAGCCTGGAGAAGATCCATTGATACATGGGCGGAAATGCAAAAAGAGTTTTTAAAGAAATTTTATCCCATATGGCGTACCAATACCATGAAGAGAGCAATTACTGGATTCACTCAAAATCCTGGGGAACAAATCCATGAAGCTTGGGATATATTGAACGATTTGCTTGGAAATACCCACATCATGGATTATCAAGATGTCAAATAGTTCAGGCATTCTATGAGGGATTAATTGAAAATTATCGTCAAATGGTGCATGCATCTTGTGGGGGAGCTTTTCTGAGTAAGAGCGAGGATGAAGCTTATGAATTATGTAATGCCCATAGTTTTTCGGACACTTTTCAGATCCGGATCGGTGGGTTTTGGATCAGTTTTGGGAGTCCCGGAACGTGTTTCGCTGTTTACACGTGTTTTTCCCTAACGAACCTACGGAACCCTGTATCGGATAAACCATTGCGTTCTCCTACTCCGGGATGGTTTCAGTGCGTTCGACGTATTCTGAGGATCGAGAAAATATATTTCTCTATTTTTTTGTATTTTATAGAAAATCAGGATTTTCTATAAATACCCCCATTTCTTCTTTCTTTCTTTCTTCTTCCTCCCCTCTCCCGTGACCGCTTCTACCGTGGCACCCCCTCTTCCGGCGACGACCGTAGCGTGCTCCCCTCCAGCCGCAGATGGAAGTGAGACAACGACGTGGCGGTGACGGCGGCGGCAAGGTGATCTTGGCGGCGTACGGTTCATGGAGAGATCGTGGGAGCTCGAGGGTTTCAAGCAGAGTTTTGAAGATCGGCGGTGATCCGTCACATTTCGGATGACCCCGAGGTAGGGTGACGGATCCTTAGCTCATTTACCGTCTTCCCCGTGATTTCTAGGCCGAGAGGAGGTCGAGAGGGGTTCATTTGAGCTGGGGAAGGGAAATCCATGATTTGGGGTTTGAGCGTTGGATCTAGAGATTCACCGCATTATTTTGTGGCTTGTGGGCATTAAATGGTGCCATGGGGCATGGGGATGGGTTCCCTTTTTTTTTCCCATTCATTTGGGGGTGAATGGGTCGTGGAATGGCATTTTTGGGCCATTCCCGCTGTTCTCAATTTTTCGGAATGTTAGCGGTCGTTCCAGGGACCGTTTCTTGCTAGAAGCAACACCAGATAGACCGTTTCTTGGTGCCCCGTGTCGGTTGGGCAAAGCGGTCACCCGATAGACTGCTACGGCCAAGTGGCGGCCTCTCGGCCGATAGCTTTCCCCGTGGGCCAGCGTGGCCTTCGAGGCATTTTTGACCGTTCGCTTTTGACCGTTGGAGGTTTGTGAGACCAAGCAGTCGTGGAGGCGACTGTTTACTCTCACCTAGCGGTCCCAGAGAGGATCGCTTCTTGTCCTAAACGGTGGTGAGACGACCATTTCCTCCTTTCGTAGCCCATGGCTAGCGGTCCCCATGAAGACCGTTTACGCCTGTAAGCGGCCTAGGAGGAGACCGTTTTCCCGCTGATGAGCCTTGCGGTCCAGAGAGGACCGTTTCCTCCTTGTGGCAGCCTAGCACTAGACCGTTTTTGCCCTGGGGCAGTCTAGAGTGGACCGCCACCTGTCTTCTATCTGACCGGAGTTCCTTTCGTGTCGATCCTGATCCTAGGTGAGCGGATCTCATTTCCCCGTGCTGATCGGCGGCCCGACTGATGCTGGGCACCATGTGGGGGGCGTACGAGGGTGCCGTGGGAACCCCAGGGAGTGCGTGGATTCAGATGTTGTCACTGTGAGTCGGTGTCGGTACGAGGAGCAGTCCTTGTACTTTGCCCAGTTTAGACGTTGTATTCCGTTAGTTAGAGAGTCTACTCTTTCAGTGACCCACCACTAGTCGTAGCCTTCCGACATGCGAGTAGTCCCACTAGGGAGTGGTGGCGAGGCTACCCTGAGAGACGGTTTTTAGACTGGTTACCATAGGGCCCCACGTCTTACAGCCAGACTCCGACTGAGCGAAAAACTAGTCAGAGGGCCTGACCTAGGACGCATGGTCTGTTTATGCACACGTGGTCGGGGGCGGTGGACCTGCGCTGACGAGCGTGACCCTGACCAGTCCTTGTTCTGTGGTTACTTGTACGGGTCCCCGTTCCACCAGGGTGCGATGAAGGGGACACCTGAGGCGCGGTCTAAGACGCTAGTGGGCGCATCCGGCCTTGCTTCTACTGAGTGGTACTCCTGTCTTTTGTCAGGTAGTGACTCTTGGTGTTCTGTCAGGTTGTCTCAATTTTTGTACCGGGTGGTTGATACTTGGCATGGCTGAGCTTTCCCGTTTACTTATTTTGTTAGCCTTTGACTGCTTTCCGTGCAGTTTCTTGTTTTGCGAGGTAGGGGTCCGTATGATCCCTACTGAGCCTTTTGTCATGAGGCTTATTCCCTACGTCTTTCCGTGGTTTCAGGTGAGGCGAGGCTTCAGGGGAGCGCTTCAGAGGCTCCACGTGATTCTAGTGCCCAGGGTTAGTTGCCAGAGCTGGGGTATGTCCCGTGTAGTTCTACCTTTTCTTTCTGAACTATACTAGTTGTGGACTACTGTCATATTTTAGACTACTGTTAGATTGTGGACCATGTAAATTGTTTAATGTTATTTATTATTCATGCTTATTCATATTAATTGTGTAGTTCTACAATTATTTTACATTCTTGTGTATTTCCACACCATCTCTTTAACCCTTCCGAGTCTTCGGGCTCGTGGGTGGCAGTTTGAGATTCGGGTTACCGGGCCTTCTTGGTGTTCGGATCTCGGGTCGTTACAGTTGGTATCAGAGCAGCGGTTGTGGATATATATAAGAATCATCAATAATTGCAATGGTCCACTAGTCTACAATGATGGTGTACAGTCGGCGCTGGCTTAGGGCATCGTATGTTTTATTGATTTTGCCTGTTTCTGTGTCTTCTGTCTTTTTGCAACAGGCGAGTATGGCGCCGAGGCGGAGGACTCACTCTCAGTAGGGACAGTCGACAGAGGAGCAGGAGGAGCAGAGCAGAGTGCCACCAGTTGCCACTGAGGCAGGGGATGCAGCGAGAGTTCCGGGGGCAGAGGATTTCTTTTGGGCCATGTTTCAGTTCATGACTGTAGCAACCCTAATAAATGAATAATTGAAATGAATTAAAACATATATATTACAGAAGTAATATATATAAAAGGAATAGGGTTAATTGGACGAAATAAAACAAATTAAAAATAACGCCTCTTATTAGGGCGTTAATTCAAAAAGAAACGCCTCTATCAAAGGCGTGACTAAAGAAAGGACGCCCACACATGCGGTCGTCAGTTCTCATGCGACCAAATGGGTAAGTAAAAGAAACGCCCCTATCTTGGGCGTGTTTTAAAACAAGAAACGCCCTTTTTCAAGGCGCTTTTTAAGAAACGCCCTTATGCAAGGCGTCAATTAAAGAATACACGCCCTGACCTTAGGCGTTAATTCAGTTCGTGAACCGTTCGAACCCAGAGCTTATCCAAGGAAAGATTAACCTAATCTAGTAAGTGTCTATTAGAGTAAGGACTCTATTAAGGATATATTACCCTCAATCAAACACTACCTTTGTTAGGACTCTAAAATCCTATAAATAACATGTTCGATCGAACCCTAAAACCCATTTGATCGAACGTCTGCTGCTAGGTACGTGAAGAACAAACAGTTCTTCTTCCTTTCCTTGCTTTTGATAAACACATGAGGAGGTTTTAACCATCCTTCATCGTCCTTGCTATAGGTGGCTGCTTCTAGTGTTTGAAGACAAAGGGTCTTCATCATCATCGTCTTCATCACCATCGTCTTCATCACCATCGTTGCCGAAGAATAGGTAAAGTTCTTCTTTTTCCCTTGCCTTCAGGTTACGTAGGTAAAGAAGATTGATATCTTCTCTTCCTTTACAGGTAGCTGTGGCAATATCTTCCTGAAGAACGAAGGTTCTTCATCCACGAAGGTTCCAAACAGAGTATCAGTATTATCAAACCATAAGGTAGGATTTTCTCAAGTTACTGTAGCCCAAATGAAATTAATGCAAGATATATATATATATATATAAGCATGTCATGCATATGATTATTATAGTTTTCACGTGTTTTCTGAAATATTTTGAAAGAAACGCCCTTGATTAGGGCGCTAATTTAAAAGAAACGACCATACTAGTGGTCGTCAATTTAATATTTGACGCCCTCTACGCAGGCGTTAATTTCATAAGAATCGCATGTGATTAATAATTGATCCTGTTTAAAAATTACAATACATATGAAATATTGATTTTTAATATCTTGCATGACTCTGTGAATTCCTGTTAAATTTTACTGCCATGACATGTCTCCTGTCTCTCGAAATATTATTTATTAAAATATCGTAAATCCCTTGAAATTCACGACTTGGACAAAGTCGTTTTCCATATTCTAACGCCCCAGTACAAGGCGTGAATCTGAAAAGTAACGCCCCTTCCTAGGGCGTGTATCTGCTAAAATCCTGAAATTCACATATTCTGTAAAATGGAATTTGAAAGTAACGCCCCTTCCAAGGGCGCGTTTTTGATAAATTTCTGAGAATAATTATATCCTGTCGAATATGTAAATGATGAGACGCCTGCCCCTGCAGTCGTCAACTTTTAAGAAACGCCCCCAGGAAAGGCGTGTTTTTGATAAATTAATGAAATAATGGAAATTCTGCAAATTGGCAATATATGTAAACGCCCTTCAGTTAGGCGTTAATTACTTGAGACACGACTTGACCTAAGTCGTTATTTTACTGTAAACTGATTTTTCCTCTGATTTGCTAACCGGTGGTTTATAAATTATACATATATATATATATATATATCGGCACTATTCTCCACTCCGTGAGTATAGTCCCACGTTTCATGTTGATTTATCGATCACACTCAACTCTCATTGACATACAAGCTCTCCATTGGACATTCCGTTCCTTTGGACTAGCGAGTTAGTCATAGAGACCTCCGTAAGACTCCTCGTAGCCTTGGATTCCCTCAAGGCCGACTGAGCTGGTTGTACCCTAAAAACCCATTACACAGTTTTTGCCATGTCAATCTAAAGAAAACATGGTATACCGGCCCTTATGATTATACAAAGAGTATATCATAAGAAATTCTTAATGGGATGATGATATCATGCCATATCATGTCGTTCTTGAAAACCTCAATTCTATGATAAGAATGAGGGTATCTTACCTTTGATATACTGTTCATGTGGACCTCAATTCTATATAAAGAATGTCCATATTGATTTGTCATGGTACCTAAGTTAAAGGAACCATAATCTACCTAGTTTTACCGATATCGTGATTATACCGTTATTATCGCCATTCTATGTCCTTTGTCCTATTTTGGACTCTATTCTATCAAAGTTGTCATACGTATCTACAAGCTTGATTATTGAAATTCTATATTGGCTATATAAACAAGAGTGGATGTCAAAACACATGATAAATGCCTGCGCATATAGGGCCCGATCTGGTCCTGGGAGGAGCACCCGAAAGTACTTGTGCCCATGGGAGTTAAAATGATAAGGTATCTGGCATTATACCGAGTACTTGACTTGCTTGATTGGACATTCCACACACATCTTGTACTTGAATCGTACTTGACTTTACATGAAATGCGTGGCCCGAAAAAGGGTAATTTACTTGCTTGATACATGATAGCCAAAGTTCTTGACATGACTCGATAATGGTACTTGCTTGAATATCTTGAATAACTTGTATCTTGTTCATGAAAGTTCATCTTATTTCTTTGATATTACATTCTCTCTATCTTGTCGTTTCATGCGAGCATGCATAGCTTTATTGCATCCATGAAAATGTAATTACTTAAACCACTTGCTAGTACTTGAGATATAATTTCCTACTGAGCGTTCGCTCATCCCGTTTGTCCCTTTCTACTTTTCAGGTAAGTCCGACGACGTTGGAAGTCAATCGGATGGGAATGGTCAAGAGTGAAAGTGATAGAGCTTCTACAAGTGTCGTCTAGTCTTTTCCATAGTTTCTTGAGTCAACTATGTATTCTTTTCCTTTTTATTTAACAGAGTATTGGATTTGTAATAGTCTATCCATTATGAAATAAAGGATTGGGTTATCTTGCTATTTTGCGCATCTCTGTCTTTGTGTCGAATACATGACCACTCTGATTGACATGATTGATATAGACACGTCGCGCATCTCCGGGTATCTTCCGCGCTCGGGGCGTGACATGACTCAGCAGTTCGGCGGAGATGCTGGTGAGGGCTCGTCGTCTAGGGGTGGGCCTAGCCGTGCAGTGAGGGACTTTTTGTAGTTCCATCCACCCTACTATGGCGGCCAGTCAGACCCAGATGTGGCCCGAAACTGGCTGGATGAGATGGAGAGAGTGTTCAGTTCCATGAATTGCGCCAAGGAGGATAGGGTGATGTTGGCTTGTAACCAATTGCAGGGTTCGGCTCGAGCTTGGTGGTCTTCAGAGTAGAAGACGTCCTTTCAGTCACGTTCCCTTCAGCAGGTCACGTGGAAGGACTTTGTTAGGGTCTTCGAGCTTACTTACTACCCATCCTACGTCGATACGCAAAAGATGCGTCAGTTTCTGGAGCTAGTTCACGGTGACATGTCGGTGTTGCAGTACAGGGCTTGATTTGTTGAGTTAGGTTGTTATGCTCCCCACATCATAGAGAACGAGGAGCTGAAGACCGAGCAGTTCATCTAGGGTTTGAGGCAGGATCTGAGGCACCTCTTGATGGCGAACGTTGCCATTGATTTGGAGATGGCTTCTCATGTAGCGGCATACTTAGAGCAGGATATGCAGAAGATCAGAGGATAGGTTGGCCAGGGGCAATCCCAGTCAGGCCACAGCTAGCAGACAGCTACCCAGCAGTAGAGCACCTTTCAGCACTCTATGGGTAGTTCGGGAGCATCGGCGCCAGCAGTGTCAGCGGTAGGATCTGTATCTTTTGGCTCGAAGGTCAAGAAGTTCTTCAAGAGAGGTTTTGGTAAGAAGCGCAAGGAGGGCAGAGATCAGAGGTAGGCGTCTATAGGCAGTGTTCAGTAGTCGATTCCTTATCAGCGTTAGGGATCAGTTGGTGGTTCGTGGGGGTCGTGTCCCCAGTGTGGCGGTTCTCACCCGCTCAGGTAGTGCATGACACCAGTGATTTGTTTTTGATATGACCAGGCAGGGCATATGGCGCGTGACTGTCCTTTGAGGCCGAGGCTGCAGCAGCAGCACCAGTGGCAGGGGCAGTACCCGCCACAACCTCGGTGAGTGAGTGTGGGAAGCCAGAGGTCTCGCGGTAAGATCACACACATGACCAGGGCAGAGGCAGAGTCGTCGCAGCTTGTTGAAGGTACTGTTATGATTTTGGGTTACACAACTCGAGTTTTGTTTGATTCTGGCGCGTCGCATTCGTTTATTTTGAAGGATTTCATGCTGAGTATTGAGGAGCCGGTGACCCAGATGTCCTGTGATTTGGCGGTAGAGTTGCCTACTGGTGATTTTATGATCACCCCGTATTGTTTGGAGAAGGTGCCTGTGTGGGTGGAAGGGCGGAGTTTGCCAGCCAGGCTTTATGCGTTACCACTTCAAGATTTTGATGTGATTTTGGGCATGGATTGGCTCGAGGCCCATCATGCCTTAGTGGCTTGCAGCTCAAAGAAGATTTATTTAAGGGAACTTCGAGGACCCACCTTCTATTTCCAAGGTGTAGACACGCCAAAATCGACGTTACTGTGGGTACATCTCGTATCGCCTTGTAATGCCCCAATTTGACCCTCAAATTAACTTTGTTTGAGTGGTTTTTCTCACTTTTCTTGGATTTCTCCCCTTTTCCTCTATTTTCCTATTTTTTTCAGATTTCCTGGGCATTTTTCTCTATTTTTTAGAATTAACGGCGTGAGAGGGGGCGTCATTTTAATTAACGGCTCGGCCAAGGGCGTTTCTTTTAAAATAGACGACTACCAATACGGGCGTTAATTAAACAAATAACGACTTAAGGGTGGGCGTCAATTCTATTCTAAAGTCTATACACCCCTCCGTTTATTCCACTGCCTTCCCTTCGTCTCATTCTCTGTCTTCCTTCTTCGTTTCACAGTTTGAAGTCCGTCTACTCTATCGTCTTATTCCACCTTCCTTCCCTTCTTCGTTCTTCACAAAGTCCATACATTCATCCGTCTGTGCATCCGTCTCATTTCCACCGTCTCTTCATCCTTCCCAAGTCTATACATTCTGTTCACCGTCTTCCTTCTTCGTTCCACAGTCAAGTATATACATCCCACCGTCTACTCCACCGTCTTCATTCCATAAAGTCTATACATTCCCTTTCCCCTTCCTTCACAGCCAGAGTCTATACACCACCTGTTCATTCGTCTCCATTTCCACAAAGTCTACACGTCCTTTCCATTTCCACTAAGTCTATACATTCCCTTTCCCCTTCCTTCACACTCTAAGTCTATACATTCCCTTTCCCCTTCCTTCACACCCTAAGTCTATACATCCACTTCCACTAAGTCTATACGTTCCCCTTCCTTCCAGCCAAAGTCTATACACCCATTCTTCCTTCACAAACCAAGTCTGTACATCCCATTCTTCCTTCACAAACAAAGTCTATACATTCCCTTTCCCCTTCCTTCACAAGCCAAAGTCTATACATTCTCCACCTCCTCACAAGCCAAAGTCTGTACACTCCACCTTCTCACACGCCCAAGTCTATACATTCTGTCTCTCTATTTTTCCACCGTCCACCCACAAAAAACATAAATAACGCCCCTATGAAAGTCGTCCTTTTTTTTAATTCACGCCTTGAGCAAGGGCGTCTTTAAGAATTAACGGCTTGCTCAAGGACGCCCCTTTTGCAATGGACGCCCATCAGTGGAGGCGTCATTTTCTGGAATTTTATCTAAAGGACGTTGATATTTAACGCCGTTGGAGCAGGTGTCTCCTCGTCATTTTTCAAATAAGGAAGGTTTTATTGCTAAAATTAAATTCATGAATTAACGCCTTTGTCCCAGTCATGATTTCAATTAACGCCTCAAGACAGGTCGTCAATTTCAATTAACGCCCGTCTGAGAGTCGTCTTTTACCTTTCCGTGTCCTGTTCGAAAGAACCTTTCCTGAAGAGTTCCCTGTCTGTTTTGGTCACCGTGCTCGATTGGGGAAGTAGAGTCCTTGCCGTAGTTGATTATTGCCCGTTCTAATCCCACCGGATTTGTGGTTTGTGCCCTATAAATAGAGCCCTGCGGCTCTCGTTCGAGGGGGGTTGTTTTTTTGATCTTTTTACAGGGAGATGATGCTGCTGCTTGGCACAGGAGGGAGCTCCCCACGTCCAAAAGTTTCAGCTCTTGAAAGCTTTCTCCCGAATGCATATCAAAGCCAATGCACAGACAGGCTTCTCCATCTTATTGCCTCTTTGCCCCACTGATTATTTTTGTCTTGCTTTATTCTTTCGTGTTAATAGCATGCATTCATCTTAGTCATTGTTATGCTGTCAAACTCCCTTCTCAACCACGTTGAGACTCCCACAGTGCAACTCTTGCACACCTCCATATTTGCATATCATTCATCATATGTTTTTATCCTACCATTTGCATAGGGGTTTAAGGGCCAACACCCAACAAGGTGTGTTCTTATACATGATTTTCATGCTCATCTTATTATGAATTTGATGCTACACTCACCTTGGTTCTAATCCATATTCTTTATTAGTGTTTGTTATTGTTTTGCAAGGGTAATCATAAAGAAGAACTCTCTTCATCGGTCGGCCGATCGGAAGAGAAAGGTGCACTCACAATCTCCCCCGCATCCTTTTGAGGTATTTATATCGCGATCCCTCCCTTTTATTATTGTTTATATCCTTTGAGGCCCTCGCGTCTCTGGTGATCACTCTCCTTATTAGCACCTCGTGCATGCTTATTCTTTTATTTTTAATTGTTCTAAGTGGATTTCTTAGAATCTACACAAGGTATCATGTTTTCCGCTTCTCGCTTTCTTATTTCGGTTATTAGGGCTCGTCGATTGCTCGATGCGGGTTGTTAGGGTTTTCTCGCTTCTGTGGTCATGGTGGACCAGTCGGAGCCGGATGTGGAGAACATTCCGATGGTGTATGAGTTTCCCGATATTTTTCTCAAGAATTTACTTGGATTGCCTCCCCAGCGGGAGATCGATTTTATGATCGAGGTTGTGCCTGGTACAGGACCCTTGTCGAAGGCTCCTTACCGCATGGCTCCCACTGAGTTAAGAGAGTTGAGGGCGCAGTTGCAGGAGTTGCTGGCCAAGGGGTACCTTTGTCCGAGCTTTTCCCCTTGGGGTGCGCCAGTATTATTCGTGAAGAAGAAGGATGGTAGTCTAAGGTTGTGTATTGACTACCGGCAGTTGAACGTGGCGACCATTAAGAACAAGTATCCGCTGCCACAGATTGATGACTTGTTCGATCACTTTAGTCTACTCGAGTGTTCTCGCGGATTGATCTGCAGTCCGGTTATTATCAGCTATGGATTCGTGAGTCTAATGTTGAGAAGTCTACGTTCAGCACGAGGTATAGGCATTATGAGTTTTTGGTGATACCGTTTGTGCTCACCAATGCCCCCGCAGTGTTCATGGATTTGATGCATAGGGTGTTTCGTCCCTACTTGGATCAGTTTGTGATCGTGTTTATGGACGACATCCTTATTTATTCGCAGTCTGCAGAGGACCATGTGTACCATTTGAGGGTTGTGTTGTAGACTTCACGAGATCACTAGTTGTATGCGAAGCTCAGCAAGTGCGAGTTCTGGCTTCGTGAGGTGCACTTTTTAGGGCACGTGATTTCTGGTGATGGTATTTTCATGGATCCAGCCAAGGTCGAGACAGTGGCCGAGGCCGGGGTCCATGACGGAGGTTCGAAGTTTCTTGGGGCTTGCAGGCTATTATAGGAGGTTCATCCATGATTTTGCTCGTATTGCATCCCCGTTGACCAGACTTATGAGGAATGATGTGCCGTTTGTCTGGACTGATGAGTGTGAGCATAGCTTTATGGAGCTAAAGATGTTGCTCACCTCAGCACTGGTGTTGGTGTTGCCTTCTGGATCAGGAGGTTTTGTATTGTGTACAGATGCTTCCAGAATCGGTTTGGGTGTTGTGCTGGTGTAGCACGGTAGAGTTGTGGCATATGCATCGCGACAATTGAAGTCACACGAGGAGAACTACCCTACCCATGATCTCGAGTTGGTTGCTGTAATCTTTGCATTGAAGATTTGGAGGTATTATCTGTACGGTGAGAAGTTCGAGGTGTTCACTAACCATCAGAGTTTGAGGTATGTGTTCACTCAGAAGGACCTTAACCTCAGGCAGAAGAGATGGATGAAGTATATGAAAGATTATGACTTCACCCTGTCTTATCAGCTGGGCAGGATGAACGTCGTTGCTGATGCCTTGAGCAGGAAGGTCGTGGTCAGTGCAATGATGTAGAGGAAGTAGAGGCTCTGGGAATAAGTGCTAGCTGTGACGTTTATGCTTAAGGTTCCTCAAGAGCCAGGGTCAGCTGTTCTTGCCAGCCTGACTGTCACACCAGCCATCCGTCGTCAGGTGACAGAGGCCCAGCATGTAGACCCTGAGTTGCCCAAGATTTTGGCTATGGCCGATGTGGAGCTCGGTGAGGACGGAGTAGTAAGATTCTGAGGTAGGCTATACGTCCCGGTTGAGGAGCAGGTGAGACATGCGGTGTTACTAGAGGATCATGGGAGTAAGTACACCATACATCCGGGTGCGACGAAGATGTATCAAAACTTGAGGAGACAGTTCTGGTGGCCTGACATGAAGCGAGATGTTACTGAATTTGTGGCCAGGTACCTGATCTGTCAGTAGGTAAAGGCGGAACATCAGTGAATTGGTTGTACGCTTCAGCCCTTGGAGGTTCCCACGTGGAAATGGGATCACGTGACCACTGATTTTATGATGGGATTGCCGAGAACTCTGAGTGGGCAAGATTGTATTTGGTTGTTGGTGGATATGTTGACGAAGTCGACTCGGTTGTTACCAATCAGAGTCAGTTGGAGTGTGCCCAAGTTGGCACGTCTTTATGTGGAGCGGATCGTACCTTTGCATAGAATTCCCATTTCTATTTTGTCAGATGGAGATCCTCGTTTCACTTCTGGATTCTGGAGGAGTTTCCAGAGAGCTCTAGGCACCGAGTTAGCTTTTAGCTCGGCGTACCATCCTCAGTCGGATGCTTAGTCAGAGAGAACCATCCAGACGCTAGAGGACATGTTGCCTGGAGTGGCAGGGGAGTTGGATTCACCATCTACCATTGGTGGAGTTTGCCTACAACAACAACTATCATTCGAGCATTGGGATGGCTCCCTATGAGGCAGTGTACAGGCGACCGTGTCAGACTCCACTCGATTGGTTTGAGGTTGGTGAGCGTGTTATGACGGGACCAGAATTGGTGCAGCAGTGTGTAGATGTGGTGCATTTGGTCTGTCAGAACATGTTAGTGGCGTAGAGTCGGAAGAATAGCTATGCCGATCGGAGAAGGCAGCCCCTCAGTTTCCCGGTCGGTGGCCGAGTATTTTTTAGGGTTTCTCCAATGAAGGGGGTAATGCATTTTGGGCGGCGTGGGAAGTTGAGTCCCCGCTATATTGGCCTTTTTCCCATTATGGAATGCATTGGCGAGGTTGCTTATCGGGTGCAGCTACCCTTGGAGTTAGCTACAGTGCATGACGTGTTCCATGTCTCGACGTTGAGGAAGTACATGCCCGATGATTCTAATGTGTTGGAGGATTCCATTTGGCCAAAGGTGACTCCCGATCTATCTCTACCGGAGTTCCTCATCCGTATTGAAGATCAGCGAGAGCAACACCTACGGAACAAGGTTATTCCCCTCGTTAAGGTGGTGTGGCAGCGGCACTCTGACGGCTAGGCGTCTTGGGAGCGAGAGGACGAGATGCGTCAGCAGTTCCCTTATCTTTTCGAGTAAGTCTCCTTTTCTTTTCCCCCGTGCTTTATTTTGAATTTTGAGGATGAAATTTGTTTAAGAGGGGAGAGCTGTAATGCCCCGAGTTTTTTAGACACTTTTCGGATATAGATCCGTGGGTTTCGGATCAGTTTTGGGGGTCCCAGAACGTGTTTCGTGGTTTACACGTGTTTTTCCCTGACGAACCTACGGAACCCTATATCAGGTAAACGTTTATGTTCTCCTACTCCAGGATGGTACCAGTGCGTCCGACGTATTTCGAGGATCGAGGAAATATATATTTCTATTTTTCCATGTTTTTTAGAAAATCAGGATTTTCTATAAATACCCCCATTTCTTTTTCTTTTCTTCTTCTTTCTTTCTTCTTCCTCCCCTCTCCCGTGAGTGCTTCCGCCGTGGCACCCCCCTCTTCTGGTGACGACCGCGGCGTGCTCCCTTCCGGCTGCAGACGACGGTGAGACGACGACGTGTTGGCGACGGCGAGGTGATCATGGCGGCGTACGGTTCGTGGAGAGATCATGGGAGCTCATGGGTTTCAAGCGGAGTTTTGAAGATCGACAGCTATCCGTCGCGTTTCGGATGACCCCGAGGTAGGGTGATGGCACCTTAGCTCATTTGCCATCTTCCCCGTGATTTCTAGGCCGAGAGGTGCTCGAGAGGGTTTCATTTGAGCCGGGGAAGGGAAATCCATGATTTGGGGTTTGAGCGTCGGATCTAGAGATTCACCGCATTATTTTGTGGTTTGTGGGCATCAAATGGTGCCATGGGGCATGGGGAAGGGTTCCCCTTTTGTTTCCCCTTCACCTGGGGGTGAATGGGGCATGGAATGGCATTTTTGGGCCATTCCAGTCGTTCTCAGTTTTCCGGAGTGGTAGCGGTCGTTCCAGGGACCGTTTCTTGCTAGAAGCGGCCCCAGATAGACCGTTTCCTGGTGCCCAGTGTCGGTTGGGCCTAGCGGTCACCCGATAGACCGCTAAGGCCAAATGGCGGCCTATCAGCCGACCGCTTTCCCTGTGGGCCAGGGTGGCCTTCAAGGCATTTTTGACCGTTGGAGGTTTGTGAGACCAAACGGTCGTGGAGGCGACCGTTTACTCTCACCTAGAGGTCCCAGAGAGGACCGCTTCTTGTCCCATACGGTCATGAGATGAATGTTTCCTCCTTTCATAGCCCATGGCTAGCGGTCCCCATGAAGACCATTTACGCCTGTAAGCGGGCTAAGAGAAGACCGTTTTTCCCCTAATGAGCCCTACAGTCCAGAGAGGACCATTTCCTCCTTGTGGCGGCCTAGCACTAGACCATGTTTGCCCTGGGGCAGTCTAGAGTGGACCGCCATGTGTCTTATGTCCGACTGGGGTTCCTTTCGTGTCGATCCTAATCCTGGGTGAGTGGATCTCGTTTCCCCATGCTGATCGGCGGCCCGACTGATGCTAGGCATCATGTGGGGGCCGTACGAGGGTGCCCTGGGAACCCCAGGGAGTGCGTGGATTCGGCTGTTGTCACTGTGAGTCGGTGTCGGTACGAGGAACAGTCCTTGTACTTTGCCTGGTTTAGATGTTTTTTACGTTGGCTAGAGAGTCTACTCTTTCAGTGACCCACTGATGCGGGACGGGACCACGGACACGACAAGCTCACGATCGTCCCTTAACGAGGGAAGCGTCGGACGTGCGCGGCTGAGAAACCGGCAGTGAGCTAGGGTGGTTGGCTCTCTCTTTCGTACCCGGATCGGGTCACGGGACGGTAACGCTCTCTCTCACAGTAGCGGTGATATAAATAGAAAGCGAGCTAATTACCCTATCATGCTCTCTAGCAGCGGCATAAACAAGCATATATGAAATTAAGCAAAATGCCGAGAAGGGAGCGAAAACGATACCTCCACGCGCTCGGCGTGGGGAAGACGGGCCCGACCGAAACTCGTACTCCCGGGACAATTAATACATAATATTACAGCAAATGAATTACTGCCCAGTCCACGCAGGGAGGTAAAGGGCTACACAATGGGGCCCGGGAGGACCGAATTCGGGTTGACGGGCAGCTTCTCGCGTTGATTCAGCAACACCCGAACTAGTGACGGTGGGGCCCACGTGCTGTCCGGAGGGGCCGTGTGGGACCCGGTGGCACCGTTGTAGTGGGGACACTTAGGGAAGCGCTCCCCGGGCTGGCGGCACGCTGGTTCGCCGGTCGGAGGCCGGGCGGCTCCGTTCGGCGCCGGTCGGAATAACCAGCCACGGATCTGCAACTTCTGGTTTTGAGTGCGCGCTCCGGCGAGAATGGACGCTGCGATCAGCCCCGATGTCGGATCGACACAAAACTGGCGCCGTTGGAAAGATCTCTTCAAATACTTCAACTTAGGCCTAGAGATCAGGCCTGGATCTGCACAGATCTTGGTATTAATGAATTTTTGAGTTGCTGTTGTACAGTGACCGGATTCTGACATCTGCAGAGAACTTGTCTGATAACTGCCTTAGACCGATATGTGAACGTCCGAATCTGAAGTGGTGGTCTTCAGCAAATTTGTAAAAAATCAAGCTAGGAAAACAGACATAGTTTTTATGAAAGGTTTGGAGGTGGCTGTGATTTGTTCTAATTTTTGAACTGGAAGGTGGTCGGATCTAGAAATGGGCTGAAAGCACTGTAGCTGAGATAGAACACGAATTTTGAAAAATGGATAGATGGCGGATAAAAAAATCAAGAAAAATGGTGGATGTAGGGGATGATGGACAGAACTCCCAGTAAAATTGGGAGGGTTTGAAAAAATCAAAAAGAGGGTCGGAGGTGAGAAACACAGGGCTGCTGTCACTATAGACAGAGACAAAACAGATCTGGGAATGAAAGATGCGCGAAAATGAAAAATTAATAAATGGATGAGTTTGGACGTGAAAATTTAGGAGGAGGTGGGGATGCAAGGCAAGAACACACCCCTAAAATTTCAAATCCATCTGAGCTTGTGGCGGGCAGCAAGAGTTCACGAACTACACCTTTGTCCAGCAGGACAGAAACTTGAAGACGGCTCCGCGGCGGCTCGAAGGCGGCACGAACGGCGGCGGGGGCGGCACAGATGATCACCGGAGATAGAGGGGAGGGGATAGGAGGTAGAAACCACTCTAGAATTGAAGGTTGGAGGAGATGAACCAGAGGGGAGGAGCTGGGGGCGCACCAAGCTTCTTGGATTACAACAAAAATTCTGATTTTTCATTAATTTTCACATAAAAATACACACTTATATATGATAGGTATCAAATCTAATGTAGACCCTTGGATCTAGGGAGGGTGGATGAAGGGCTGGGATGAGGTTTGAACAACACACAAAAATTAATAAAAAAATTCAAGGGGAAGGGGGCGGCCTATTGACCATGGAAGAAGTAGGTGGGGTGGGTGTAGAATGTTGACATTCTTCACCCTTTGTCCCCCATGTGTCCATAAGACTAGTCCAACCTTCTAGATGTCCACCTATGATGGTTGACCAGCCCCACAAGGTGACATGGACCAATGGGAAAGGGCTGAGAGCCCCCTAGCTCGACCTACTACAAAATTGCATAAAAACCCACACAATCCATGGGAATGACTCATTGGCTTATAAAGCCTTACATTTGCGTACATACTTTCCCAAGGATATAAACACAAACTAAAAGGACATAAATGTAAAAGTAAATGTACATGCTCGGCGTCGATTCCCATCAACTCTCCCCGGGTGGGAGGAACTCGACCCCGTCGAGTAGGGGTATGGATGCTCGAGTACTCCGACGGATCCGTCACTGTGCCAAGTAGCGCGGGTATGCTCCACTCCAAGTGACCGTCACCTGCTCATTCCATATATACTCGATATGCGCGAATTGCTATGGGCTAAAGGTGGACACTCCGGGTGGGGCACTCTCAAAAGGGAAGGGAGCAGCTCGAAGACTCACTAGGAATCACCGCTGAGTCCCTGTAGGTGACTGGTCCGGGTATAGAGGTAGAACCGATCCCATACTCATCGAGTGAGGCGACTCGCTTCACCCTCATAAGGGACTGACATCGACGAGCATGCACAAGACACATGCAGACAAACAAACGACACACAAACCATGCAAACAAACCACACAAAGAAGAGACAATACGGACTCATGCATGACTCGAGACAAACCTACTGCTAGTCCGACCCGTACATGGGTGACGGCGGACCAGGACACCCGAACGTATGCCATGCATGCATCTGACATAACCGGTGGTTGACATCATGGAGAACTCCTAGACACCCGACGATGCACCAATCATGGATATTGGGCTTGGATGTGGGAAGTCCGGGAGGTGCGGGTGGTTTAGAGGGATCGGGGAAACCAAAGTTTTCATTACCCCCAAATGAAGGTTCGGACCTATGGCTATGTGGAGTTTGCTTGGCCCGAGTGGAAAAGGTGGGATAGTGAACTCCGCGGAAGAAAGGTAGTGAGTATGAAAACTCGGGAGGTTCACTAGTGAAGGGGTCAAAAGGGTCGAAGAAGGTGTGACCCCATGAAGTGGGTTCCATCATGACATGGTCCCAAGTTTGGAATTCATAATCACCGCCATACATTATGATCGGTGGGACGACAGACATGTGTAGAAAATAGGATTCCTCTCTTGGGCAAAAAGGAACGAAGTCGGACTCGGCCGGCATCGGGAGGAGTAGAAGAATCTACGTGGTGACACACCCCACGGTGCACACGGAGGTAATGGATCCTAAGACCGGATGGGTGAAGCTAAGACTAGTGGGTCGGTCAAAGCCTCGGGCCAAAAGATGCGTCAACTTCCATTGTGAATCTAATCCCATAATAAGATCATCCAAAGTATCGACATGGTGAGTAGACTAAAAGGTTATGTGGTAGGAGTTGAGGCGTACCAATGGTAGTGTGGGGTCCATTGAAGGATATGGACGTGGGACCAAGCCATCCCTGAACCAACTAAGAAGTTGCTCGGCTATGTATAGCGTACCCGTTAGAAATACGGGTGGCTCGGGCCTTGGTAGTTCCAAATGAGAGGATTCCGAATCAAATTCGGAAATAGAGGGGGATGACATTGGAACTCTCTTGAGTGGTGAAGGCCATGGTGTAGGCGGCTGGGAGGTGGATGCTTGTCGAAAGCCACCATACCGAGAAAAGTGTGACTCAAATGGTTCGACCACTAGAGCGACTGTATAGGATTCCGCTAGAGAGAATGCATTGCAGATAAGACATTCCAACTAGAAGTGAAGGCGCAAATCTCTCCGGAACTGAAATGCGGCCGTGTTGCTCTCCTCTCCCAAGCCATGTTCCAACCAATACGTATGATATGCCTGAATGTACTGGGACACGGACCTATCGCCTTGGACGGGTCGACATGGGTTTGCCATAGTTGCCAAAATACGGGAATGGATCCCTAGGAATGGATATGCAAGGCCATTTGGACAAGACACTAGACACGACCCTAAGTAATGCAAAGTTGGAATGCATGCACACTAAGGACAAGACACCAAGACTCGGTACGTGGCGGAGTTAATCGATCCGAAGATCACTCGCGCAAGTGTGCGGCCTTCCCGATAGGCATAGCCTAACGTTCAGACAACACCTTTTTATATACCGATTAATGGTATGCAAATGTAACTCCTAAGACCGACTTAGACACTTAGACTTAAATGACACTCTTTTTTTTTTATTTTGGACACCCTAGACTCAACTCGCTCTGATACCAAATTGATGCGGGACGGGACCACGGACACGACAAGCTCGCGATCGTCCCTTAACGAGGGAAGCGTCGGGCGTGCGCGGTTGAGAAACCGGCAGTGAGCTAGGGTGGTCGGCTCTCTCTTTCGTGCCCGGATCGGGTCACGGGACGGTAACGCTCTCACTCGCAGCAGCGGTGATATAAATAGAAAGCGAGCTAATTACCCTATCATGCTCTCTAGCAGCGGCATAAACAAGCATATATGAAATTAAGCAAAATGCCGAGAAGGGAGCGAAAATGATACCTCCACGCGCTCGGTGTGGGGAAGACGGACCTGGCCGAAACTCGTACTCTCGGGATAATTAATACATAATATTACAACAAATGAATTACTGCCCACTCCACGCAGGGAGATAAAGGGCTACACAATGGGGCCCGGGAGGACCGAATTCGGGTTGACGGGCGGCTTCTCGCGTTGATTCGGTAACACCCGAACTAGTGACGGTGGGGCCCACGTGCTGTCCGGAGGGGCCGTGTGGGACCCGGTGGCACCGCTGTAGTGGGGACACTTAGGGAAGCGCTCCCCGGGCTGGCGGCACGCTGGTTCACCGGCCGGAGGCCAGGCGGCTCCGTTCGGCCCCGGTCGGAATAACCGGCCACGGATCTGCAGCTTCTGGTTTTCAGCGCGCGCTCCGGCGAGAATGGACGCTGTGATCAACCCCGATGTCGGATCGACACGAAACTGGCGCCGTTGGAAAGCTCTTGATGTGACACAAAATGCAGCGGAGACTTTGATTCCTTGGACCTAATTCGCAATCACAATTAAAAGGTGCCGAGAATATGTTAAAGCTACCAACGCACCGTGTGCACATGATTCCCGTGGTGACCCGGTGATGCCGAGTCGAGGTGATGGAGATAGCCCCTGACTGGTTAGAGGACCAGCACCACTTTAGTTAGCCCTCCCGAAGGTTTGAAAGCCCGCAAACAAGGGCGGCCGGATGCCTTAAGGGCACGGGGTCACTCGCTTACTTATGGCCACGGTGACCACACTGAAAGGTGGTGCCGAGATCGGGCACTCGCTCTCCTACCGGCCGATATGTTTCGCGGATATTAAATAAACAGGTATAAGGAGGCAAGGGCAGGAGGCTCACCTGGTTGGTTTGAGGAAACCAACCCCGGTCGGAGACGAGGGCGGGCGGGGAAGTGTGGGTTCCCCGCACACTACGCCGATGAAGCTTCGAACCTGTTTAAGTGTACACTCACTACACCTCACGCAGCAGGGTGATCTCAGGGGTGGGAATTGATGGGTTACAACAAACACTACCTCCCGCAGGGAGGGGCGGTAAGCCGGCCAGGCGAGAGGGGGAGAGATAAGCTTAGTAGCCCACGAGGAGGGACCGCTTCCGAATTGGACCGCTGGCTGTGGACGTTGATAGGCAGTCGGTGTAGTCCCTGTAGATCTCGGTCAGGAATTTTTCCGATGACGAGCCCAGGGGGGATCTTCTCGTAACAGGAACCCAAACGCCTCTGATTTATATCAATTGACATCGTCGATGGCTGCAGTGGAGGTCTGAGTAGAGCAACAGATTCTGGGGCGTGTGGCTCCCTGTTTCTGTCTGCAACTTGCAGAAGTTTCCCCGGCCGCTCCTGGACGCCGAATCACGAAACCGTCGGAGTCGCTGGAACCGTGGACAAAGCCTCTACACATCAAAACTGACAGCAACACCTTCTGAGGTCGGGGTGGTCAGGGGGACGCCGATGAGTGTGAACTGGTCGCGGCAGACTGCAGGAGGCAGACCCGCGCGACTGAGGGAGAAAATTCGGAACTCTGGCTCCGGGTTGCCGAAAGAGGTCCCGTTTCTTGCTCCTGATCGGGGACAGGGGGAGGAAGAACTTTGATGAAGAACCTTCTATCTGATTCCTCCACTGTGAATCGTGGTTCAGCTTCTGGTCGAACTCTGGTGCTCTGCAGATGGGGCTTAGTGCAGTCGAGGGAGATTGGCTCTCCCGGGCAGCTCCGGACTCGGAATGGTGCGATTCTTTCTCGCTTGCGTAGTGGACTGGACGACCTTTCCAGAAAGGTAAGGCACGCGCTCAGATGTCGCCGGATGAACTCGAGGGAGCTTCTGCAAGACGGGCCTTCTTCTGCCACCTGCAGTTGTGACCAAATGAAGGGGATGGTGGTGGGGTTAGGTTAAGGGGGACTGGAGTTTGGTAATGGAGGGAAGGGTGGTGGTGATAGCAGATTGGGGAGGGGTGTGTGGGGGTGAAGAGAGGGGCGGAGCAAGTAGTATGGAGGTGCAGGAGAGTGGAGGGGTGAGAGGGCCGAAGCTTGGAGAAGGGGGGGTGGAGGGGTCGGCCAAGGCAAGGGGATGGGTGTAGTTGGTGAGGGTGGTGCGCAACTTGTGGTGGGGTGGGGATTGGGATGGTCAAGGGATATGAATGAGGGTGTGGGGGAGTGGGAAGGTTGCTTGGGGAAGTGGGATGGGTGCTTGGGAAGTGGAGGGAATTGAAGGGAATTAAGGCCTTGGGAATATGAAAGGGTGGAGGGGGTGAGGTGGCAGCTGAGGTGGCAGGGGGAGGGGAAGGTGAAGGGGCTGTTGCGCCCAAGGGAGGGGAGGAGAGAGAAGTGGGGTTCGCCCCTTGAAGAAAGAGAGAGAGAGGGAGAGTTAGAGAGAGAGGGAGAGATGCACTTAAGTGGCTCAAATTTGCTTAATACTTCATTACCTCAAAAGAGGGGGTTTCGGGTCCTATATATAGGAAAACCCAATTTACAAAAAGTCCTCATGAAATGGACAAATGACGGAAGGCCAAGGGGTGGGGAGAGGGGCGCCCATGGGCCAGACCAAAGAAATGGCCCAATAAGACCTACTAGCCCCATTAGCCCACTAGCCTACATACAAACATAAGTAAATAACATGACAACCTAGTAACATGACTCAAAACATAGGCAAATACATCAAAATGACTCATGAAAATAGGAAAATGTAATAGGATGATAAGCACCAATGTTCCGTCTGAAGAAGGGCTGCTCCCTAGCTGCCTCCGGGAGGGAGAGAAGTGCCAAGAGGGTATGTGGTGTGATGCCCTCATCAATTCTCCCGGGCCGCGAAGAGCTCGACTCTGTCGAGTAAAGGCCCTCCCTGCTGTGGTACTGCTCTAGGAGATCGGGGGACAGCTGCTGGAGATCCTCCCGGCTCACCCATGTATCGTCCGAGGGTGGTCGTCCCTTCCACCTGACCAGGTAGCGCTCATACGCCTTGCTCCTTGTGATGGTAACATGTTCATCTAATATCTGCTCCACTTCATCGCGCCGGTTTCTCAAATGGGGTTGAGCTCTCTGGGGTGTGGGGGCGCTCTCAAAGGAGGGAGTAGGCTGGATTTCCTCACCGGGTGTCACCGTGGGGCCCTTGTAGGGCACCAGGTCAACCACATTGAATGTGGGGCTTACTCCGTACTCTTCAGGGAGGTCCAACACGTAAGCATTGGTGCCAAGGCATCTCAGCACCTGGAAGGGGCCAGCTCCACGCGACCTCAACTTCGAAGTATTCCCAGGGAACAACCTCTCAGTTCTCACCATCATAAAATCACCAATCTGGGATTCTTGGTGGCGGCGGTGGGAGTCAGCAGACTTCTTGTAAATCTCGTTGCTCTTGTTGATGTTTTTGCGAATGTTTCCATGCAACTCTGTGAATGTTGATTCACTAGTGGATAATGGGGGTCCTGGACAACCAAACGGGGACCTAGCATGCAGTGGCGCTACATAGACTTCGATGGACCTAGGAGGACCGGGACATCCATAGATGAGACTATCATGCAAAGGGGTGTTTGATGCCGGGGGTCCGGGACATCCATGAATGCTTTCTTCGTGTTTTGACTTCACTTGGATTGACTTAGGGGGGCCTGGACATCCAGATGTAAACCTATCATGCTTAGGAGTCATGTGGACCTTGATGCACTTAGGTGGTCCGGGGCAGCCACAAGTGGCCCTATCATGAATGAGATGGATGAAGAGTGGGGGAGGACCCGCTTGTTCAAATGTAATCCTGTCGTGCACTGGACCTAGTGTGTATGTGACACAAATGACATGACTAGCCTTACCACATGATGCTGAATGTTGTGACATATGTATTTCTATCAAGATGGTCCCATCTTTGGGTGGGGGATGATTTGGGGGTTTCCACTCATGGGGGTCGAAGGGGTCCAAGAACATGGACATCATGGGATGGGTCAATTCCTCCTTTCCTAGGTAGATGTCACCCATGGTCATGGCTCTCATAGTGTGGGCTAAGTTTTGGAATGGGTGGGTTAGGTTCGACATGGCGGGTGAGGGTAGGAGGGAGTGGGTGGTGGGTGATGAATACTCGGAAGCCCATAGGGAGTGGCCACAAGGTTCGAGATGGGTCAAGGGGTGGGTGAAGTGGAGGTGGGTTTTCATCCAAGTGATCATCCTAGTACACGTAGGGAAGTGAGAATCATGAACCTGGTGGGACCTACTGTAAAGCTCCTCGCAAAGGGACGAGGGGTGGGGAAGGATGTAGGAGGGCAAGGAGGTGGGTTGGCAAAGAAGGGCTAGTGGGAAGGGATCATGTGGATCTAGGGTTGAGGGGATTGAGGCTTCTTCCCATCCTAGACCTAGAGCTCTCCAAAGCATACACTCCCTAGTGTGGGCCAGGCACTCGTCTCCTAATGGGGTAAGAACTAAAGTGGATTCCCTAGGTTGAGTGCCCTTCTCTTGTGGTAGGCGGGCTTAGGTAGAAACAATACAAGCTCACTTATGCAAGGACCCTTGGTGTAAATGGAGATGATGGACCTGATAGAGGGGTGTGAGAAACTAAGGTACCCTGTATCACTCACTCCTAAGGCCAACATGTTTGTCACCTCTATTTGCCTTATTATGCCTTTAATCAAGTCCCTCATAGCTCCCACAAAGTAAAACGAAGGATAGATTGTGTGGAATGGTAGGGTGGCCACGATTGGGTTATGGTTATCCATGGTGGGGCGCATGATGTGGAGGATGAGGTCTTGTTTAAGCCACTCAATGAGGGGTTCCCCAAGAATCACAATTCTCATGGAGGGAGGGGTGGGAGGACTTGGTGATGTCGCCTCGACAGTCGTTGTTTAAAAATGTCGTGCCACACAAATTTCAAAATTGATAACCGCACTCACTCACTCGATTGATTTTGAAATACGAGTACAGTGGTGAATACGGGTCGATCCCACGGGGAGAGAATATTTGATTTTAGTTCAAGTTGGACATATCCTTATGTTTGGAAAACTAATTTTTGGATTTGGAGTGCGATTATCACTGAGTGGAATTTGAATTACAGCTTTGAATAACAAAAGGAAAGTAAAGGAATAATTAGCCAATTTGAAGAAGAACGCCGCCGTTTCCTTGCCGAGCATTTGCGTGGAGATCGCTCCGCCTTGGAAGTCGACGCCGTGAGATGATTCGAAGAAGACTTACCGCTTCGGGTATGATTGAAACACTTATGAAGACAAGATTTGGATAGAACAAGTTTGAAAACTTAAGTTTGAAAACATAACAGAATTCAAATGAAACTAGGGGTTGGAAGAAAAAGCATAACTTCAAATATAGACGGAATTAGAAGAAGTGTAAAACATGAAAGTTGTAGAGAATTGAAAGAGAAAGAACTTTGATTAAGAACACAGAGACAGAAAATAAGAGGAAGGCACTGAAAAATCAAGATCTATCCCTGCTAGTGAATAGTAACTGACAGAAAAATAGCATCTTGAAAAATTAATTCTAACTCTAAAAATACACAGAATTAGACAAAGTGGTAGAAGAATGAAATGGAGATCTATAAGAGAGGAACAAAGTTGATGAAGAACTCAGATTGAAAAGAGATCTAGAAAAGCTTCAAAACATAAGAAAACTAGAATGTCTCACCACGGATGAACAGTAAACACCTAAAACAGCACTTAAGAAAACGGACCAGAACTCTATGAAGTAGGAAGAATTTGAAGAAATGATCAACAGAGAAGTTGAAGAGCACTTGAAATCAAACAACTTTTATGAAGAACAGAAATTGAAATGAAGATTACAATCATGCGAAATAAGGCTATGAAAAGGCTGAATTCAAAAATGAAACTTTTATTGAAAGAACTTCAACTTACAACTTTGACTACAAAAGCTTGTAAAATACAACTCTAACAATCAACAACTTCAGAAAACTAAAGAACAAACTCACATTACACATGATACATAGCTAGCTCTCTCCCTACTCAACCTTCACTCACAACTCCCTCCATTCCATTACACATGAAGCCCTTATATAGGGTTACAAACTCTTCTTGCCCATGTGAAACAATCAAGTACACCTAATTTTGACCCAACTTGGTAGGCTGGAATGTGCTGCACCTTTTGTCATTTTTTTTTCTGATTTTTTTGGATTTTTCTGGCATTTTTATGGCCCTTTTTCTCCTTCTTTCTCTCTTATTCTCTCATTTTCCTCTCTGTCGGTACGTTGCGCCGACCGCCGACCGGGTTAGGCGGCCGACCGCCGTGGGCCCTCGTGCGCCCGCCCGCTCCGCCGTCGCCACGCCACCCGCGTGTCGCATGCGGGCGCACGCGCCCGCGTCTCCCCGCCACGCCGCCGGCTCGCCACGACCCCCCCGCTCTGCTACTCGGCGCGTGGCCACGCGTCGCCAGCCACGACCCCCCTCCGCCTTCGCCCTCCCGGTATCGTCGCCCGTGCCCGGGCGGCGAAGGCGGGAAGGCGGGGCGGGGGATGTTTGAACATTTTTTTTAGTTTTTTTAATATATATATATATATATATATTATATATCAATATATATATATATATATATATCTATATAGAAAATTCTAAAAATAGTAAATAAATTTATTTTTTGTTCTAAAATTTTTTTCTTTTCTTTTTGAACAAGTCCTTGGGCTTTTGGCCCATTCAAAATAATATTTTTATTTTCTTTATTTTCTTTTTCGTGGAGCTTTTATCATACTACGTGCCTGCATAAATACATAAAAATGTAATTGAAATTTATTTAATTTTAAAAAAATAAACATTTGATACAAAATCAACAATAAGTGTGAGAAGTGTATATTTATCATTATTTAATCTCATAAAGATGTGGATAATCATGCATTAAGTGATAAAAATACACACTTATCACACCCCCCAACTTACTCATTGCTAGTCCCTTAGCAATGCATATAATGAAAAATTGTATGACTAACAAGAGTTTAAAGTATCCATGCCTCATTGCTAGATCATCTTTCATAGAAGTAACTAAAGATCAGGAATTTGGAATAATTACCACCGACTAGCCTTAGGAACATGATCAAGAATTCTAATCAAAATTCAGTAGCACTGGTGCAAGTGGAATACTAAATTCACAGTAGAGACAATTGCATCCTCCAGTTGCTATTTCGAACAAATGCCTTTCAATTCTGCAATTCTTACTTAGAGCGTTCAATGCACACTAGTTTTTTGTCTGCCTTATTGCTATGTCCCTTTTGGATCAATATATATATATATGTTTTCTTGTCTTTTTCTTTTTCCCTTTTTTTTTTCTTTACACACATGATGCTGCACTACCCTTCACTGTTTTACACGAACCTCAACACGTCTTAGGTGAAGTAGGTCCGGTGCCACAGATCAAAGTTCCATTTTCCTTTTGACGCGAACCTCAACACGTCTTAGGTGAAGTAGGCCCGGTTACTCAGAATCGGAGCATTTTTCATGGTGCTTTATTTTTTCTCATACTTTTGTATGGCAGAAAGCTTATAACAAATCTCTTTTTCAAAAGTGCAGAATATCAGACAGTATATCTAAAATAGCAGAAGGCTTGTCCTTCTTGTTTCATTAGCGTGCATCGTGACTTTATTTTTTCGAAAGTGCATCTGAACGTTAAAGAGATTCTTTAAATCAGTTTTCCATGGCTAGAGTAAATAAATTATCCATCATCCTTTTCCCAGTTATTTCTATTCAGAATCACTTTTCATGCGACATGAATCAAGAAATTCAACTCGGGGAAAACTGTTGTTTAACATGACAATTCAAGAAAGTAAGAAAAATTTTTGTTGAAAGTTTTAGAAATTTTTGACAATTTTGAAAATTTTGTTTTTGAAAATTTTGACATTTATCGCCCCCCCCAACTTAAATGACATTGTCCTCAATGGCATAAACAGTAGAAAGATCAGAGGACATGTAAAGAGATAATATAGTTGGGATGGAAGGATACAACCTGATGGGTTGGGCGAAGTGATGAAGGCTCTTCTCCGCATGGCCGATCAACTGAAACACATACTCAAGCAAAACATCAAATCATAAAACTTTGGATTCCCTCCCAGAAGCCATTGCGTAGCACAGAAGGAAGGGAACTTACCGTGTCCATGAGTTACAAAGGGAATTGACTACGGAATTCTTCATGGGTCACGGATCCGGAATTCCCGCAGAAATGTCCCCTTATGGCATGTGTTTACGAAAAGCAGTCACAACGGGACACTGAACACATGGAATCTTTGGGCCAGAAAGTCAATAAAGCATGCCTCCGTCTCAGTCACTCCACATGGTAGAGTGGGTGGGAGAGTAAAGGGAGGAGGACTTGTCGCCAAGGCTGTTGCTAAAGGTGACGAAGACAGATGCCGATCACCGTCTCTCCAATCCTATAAATACCCCCCCTTTCCACTCGACCGGAGAACATCGAAGTTGTAAGAGTAGAGTCGAGTGAAAGGGAAGTAGTGAGTGTTGCTCAAAGTTCAGAATGGAGGGTGAATCAAGCATCAGAGCTGAAGGGGAGTCGTCTCGCTCCTCGAAGAGGAGTAGATCGGGCAATAGTGCCAGGAGATTCTCTGAAGTTGAAGGACTTTTGAGTGAAAGGACTCTACCACAGCTTGTAAGTGATTCCTTTCATTCCTTTCTTCTTCTCTGTTCTTTCTTTGGAAAGCTTCCCATGTCTCACTTCTGGTGTATGTGCAGAGTGTGATGAAGTCACACATCTCATGGGAGCTGGTCGTAACTGCATATCGAGGGCTCCCAGACTTCTAGAAAGCGAGGTTGGACGTGATGGGATTCGGGCCCTTTCTCAGAATTGAGCCAATCAAGATCGACCTTGCCCTGATCCAAGCTCTACGTGAAAGATGGGACCCGGTAAGTAGAGCATTCCTGATGCCGTGGGGGCATATGGTGCCCAGCTTGGAAGATGTGGTCCGAATTTTGCGACTCAAAGTGGATGGGGAAGCAGTAACTGGTGTCACCTACGCAGATTACCGTGAAGGTGCCCATAAATTATTGGGAATGGACTTACAAAGTCGGAAGAACAGGTCAGTAGCCAAGGCATCGATCATGGAGGCTTTAGGGCTTACTGACATGCGTCCGCGTGATGATGAGTCCATAGAAGAATTTATGGAAAGGGCAGAAAGAGGTGCCCGTGCTATGTATTGTATGGATACCAGCAATTGGGAGCGGACCAATATGGATCTGAGGAGGTTCCTCCTCTTTCTATTAGGCAAGTTGTTGCTGGGGTCCAAGGGAGACAGTATCCACTGTCATTTCTTAGAACTGCTTGTAGACTTGGAAAGAGTAGGACAATACGCCTGGGGAGCTGCTGTGCTGGCACATCTGTTTACAAGTCTGTCGCAAAGGACAGACAAAGAGATGACACTAAATGGGTTTACACCTTTAATCCAGGTAATGAAAATATTTTTTTTTATTTTTATTTTCTGCTTTTTATTTTTGTTTTCATCAATGACACATGATGGTGTAGCTGTGGAGCTACTATTACCTTCCAATGGGGAGGGCTCGACACTGTCGACCACTGACGGTCCCTCTAGCGAGACGGTCGCAACCCATCATGAGCACTGCACCTTTACCCTACCAACTTATGGTGTTAAGACGAGAATTGCAAGAGTTCCCTGCAACGATGGTAGGATAAAAAAAAATTTCTCAAAATTTTTTTTTTTCATTTTTTTCATCTTTTTTTTTCTAACCAAGAAGATACATATAATCCATTCAAGGTGAATTGGAGGCCTTTCATGAACATGGTCGATGTTGACCAGCCTTGGGTAGTTGGAAGCCGCGCCCGATTCGGACGGGTCCTCTGGCTCCATTGCTTAAATGAAATCGAGCCCCTCAGGCTGCGATTAGCTATGCGCACTCTAGGGATGGCTCAAGAATGGGTGGATATGACCATGTCACCTAGCGTCGGAAGGCAGACGCGTGGACCAGCCACCTGTGTTGATTGGAGAGTGCGCTTCCCCGAACAATATGAAGATTGGCAACGGGGAGGCACACTCGTGGAATCTCAAGCACAAGATAGCGATGATTACCTACGCCTCTACAGAGCAATGTATGCAGAAAGGCTCCAGCCTGGAGGGCTTGTAGAGGTAAGGAAACCATGTTTGTATCTTCTACATTTTGTTGTTTTTTTAAAAAAAATTTCTTTGTTTGTGAACTCAAAAGCCATAACTGTAGGATGTCCGTGATACTATAATAACGAACTTACGAGCTCGTCTGGCGGACACGGAGCAAGAGCTGAGTGATACCAGAGCGGCTCTAGGTTCATCAGTAAGTATTTCAGTACATATTCCGGGTAGGCTTTGAGATTCAGGGCGCTAACCACTTAATGTCACCACATGTGTAGCGTGCTCAGCTTGATGCAGTTTCTTCAGCGATGGGAGCAGATGGTGTTTCTTCCAGTCTATGGATTCCCACATCCGAGCTGGATCAACTCCACGAGCAACTTGCTCATGCCACACAACGGGCTGCAGAGGCAGAGGGGATGCTTTCTGTACAGGTGAGGATTTCACCATTTAACATCCCTTATTCAAGTATTGCTATTTGCCTGAGATGAAATGTGTGGCAGGAGAAAGAAACACAAGAGGCCCTTGCAAATGCCACTCAGAAGGAAGCTAGAATAACTGAGCTGGAAGAAGAACTACAGCGTCGTCCAGATGAGGATTCTTCAAGGGACGCTTGTAGACACGCCATTCTTGACGTCTCATGAGAAAGTCTCATATTACTATACGACGCCCCGCGATGGCCTACGCATTTCGAATCGCTCGAGTGCTTCCTTTTCCTGAGTCTTCTTCCGCCTTTTTCGGCATCCGGAATCATCTCGTCACGGCATTCGGACGGCATCAACACCAGTCAGACGCATCAAGAGGTTCCGAAATCAAGAAGGGGGTCTGCCGGGCGACCGCCGACGCCTGATTTGAGGACCCGGGTGGGTCTTAATGGGGGCGTCCAGGCCCCTGGACGCCCCCATTTTTATAATTTATTTTATTATTTTTCTCAGGGCCCAAAAATAAATAAAAAAATATATATATTAATGGAGGCGTCCAGGGCCCTGGACGCCTCCATAAAAACTAATAATAATAAATATTTATAAAATGCCAGTTGGCCTAAAAATAAAAAATACATATTAATGGAGGCGTCCAGGCCCCTGGACGCCTCCATAAAAACAAATAAAAAAATAAAAATGCCAGCCCTTGTATAAAAGACAAAAGAAAAATAAAAAAATAATAAAGTTTTGGAGGCGTCCAAGCCCCTGGACGCCTCCATCAACTCACTCACGGGCGCCGCCCACCGAACGACGGTTTGTCGTGTGTGAAAAAAGCCAAATTTAGAGACGTCCAGCTGACTGGACGCGCCCATTTTTGAATCACGAGGCGCCGCTCACAAAACCACGCGTTGTGCCAAACCGCGTGCGGCCGTCGTCGGTTTTCGGTGGACCTGTTAGAGGCGTCCGGGACCCTGGACGCCCCCATAAAAGTATTCTAAAAAAATCAATAAAAATAGAATAAAATATTATTTCGGCCCTGATGGAGGTGTCCAGGGTCCTGGACGCCTCCACCTTCCGGAACTCTATAAATAGAGGCCCACCCCCTCAGTTCTAGGGGAGCTAAGCAGTGATCCGATAGGCTGCCGGAGCCCAGAGGCTACGGAGTCATTTTTCTAACCCGTGGGTTCTTTTGTAGGTGGAGGTTCTGCCGGCTTCTCGGGTGATTACGCTCGCGAGAGGGAGGTCGTCTTCATCCACCGCGCTTCTACGTCGTCCCCACGCTGCCGGAGCTCCGCCGAATTTCGCCACCGGCACATCCAATAAGCCAACTCTTTCCTTTTCTTCGTAGTTCTTTTGCATTCATCATCTCGCATCCATCATCTCATTTTCCTCCTACTCGAGTCCGAGAGGGGTTTAAAAGATAACACCAACCAGGTGTGTGTCTTCCCGTTATTTCGTCATTTTTATTGCAAGGATATGAATACTACACATTCATCTTTCTAATCCACTTGTTATTTGTTTGTCGTTGTTTTGCAAGGGTAACCGAGGAAAGCCCTCTCCGTCGGCCGGCCGGAAGGAGAGGAAGAAGCAACCCGCCATCTCCCGCTCTTGAGGTAGGCGCGATCACCTTCTTATTTTGGGGTCTTTTGGCCCCTGGCGATCACACCTTGTCATCGAGGCCGCGGCGAGTCACTTCCCCAATGGCCGTTTAAATTTCTGTTTCCTATATTCTCTTTATATTTTGTTATATTCTGCTTATATCATCGAGGCCGCGGCGAGTCACTTCCCCAATGGCCGTTTAAATTTCTATTCCTATAATCTCTTTATGTTTTGTTATATTCTGCTTATATCATCGAGGCCGCGGCGAGTCACATCCCCAATGGCCGTTTAAATTTCCGTTCTTATATTCTCTTTATATTCTGTTATATTCTGCTCTTATCATCGAGGCCGCGGCGAGTCACTTCCCCAATGGCCGTTTAAATTCCCACTCTTTGTATCCTCTTCATATTCTGTCATCTTATTATCTGCTCATATTCTCGAGGCCGCGGCGAGTCACTTCCCCAATGGCCGTTTCAATTCTTGTTATTTAATTTTTGCACCATTCCCGTCCCCCCGAGGCCGCGGCGAGTCACTTCCCGCTATGGCCGTTTAACCCCCATATTTTGCTATATCACGCTTGTCCCGCTCGCCCCGCCGGAGCAATCTCCCGTG